>PVKA01020160.1:0-40838 GCA_004027165.1 Ctenomys sociabilis | reverse complement strand
AAGAAAGAAAGAAAGAAAGAAAGAAAGAAAGAAAGAAAGAAAGAAAGAAAGAAAGAAAGAAAGGCCAGCTAGTGTGGTATATACCTGTGATCCCAGCACTCTTAGAGGTTTAAGTAGGCAGAGTGTAAGTTTAAGTCCATCCTAGGCAACTTAGTAAGCTCCTGACACAAAATTAAAAAATAAAAATAAAACAAGGCTGGGGCTGTTGCTCAGTATGAGTGCCTTGGGTTCAATCTACAGTACTACAAATAAAGAATAAAATAAAAGAGGCAGGCTAGTAAAGCCAAGCATGTTGTCCAAAGCCACACAACGGTAAACAGTAGAACTGAAATTCAAAGCTGGTGATGATCAGACTCCAAACTCAGGTGCTTCCAACTGGAGCTCAGGAACCAGTGATGACAGCCACTGGCTGGGCTACCTGGAGCATCTCTTCTGCTGTTTCCCAACATCTACCACACTTTTAATTTACAATCTGTCATCACATTTCCCCCAGCACAGTGTGTCTAACATTAACATCTCATGTCATGTGAGGCTCTTACCTATAATTGGTCAAAAACATTAGTGGACTGTTATTAGCTGAGGTCCTTTAGATTACATGAAAGTTCACCCTTTGTTTCATGGAATTCTATTTGCTTTGACGTCATGTGTCCACCACTACAATATTATACAAAGCAGTTTCACTGCTATAAAAACTCTATGCATTGGAGTGTTGTGCTGAATTCAAGTACCAATAGTATTTAAATGCCGGTGGAATACCCATCTCTGACAGGACTAAACAAAAAAGGGGATACAAAGGAAGGACCATTCTGTATTTGTATATACAGAACAGTTAGGATAAATATGCAGTACTTTTGCATAATTCTATGAGAAGAAAGATTTGCACTAACAGTGTTTGGACAGGATATCCTGACTGCTTCTTGTACTACGGATAACCACTCGGAAGACAACAATGTAAAAAAATATTAATTATTGAAACTGTACTATAATTCAGCTTCAAAAAATATAGACACACAGCTACACTCTCTTAATCCAATGAATAGAGGGCTCTGCTCTAATAGTTTGTGAATAGAATATGTCTGCATCTTGTACAACAAATAACCACTAAGAAAACAATATGCAATGTATTAATTATTGAATCTGTTCAACTAATATGATTTGAAACTGTCTCATTGCTATTTGTTCTTCAATAAAATTATTTTTTAAAAAACCCTATGATCCACCTGTTCATTCCTCCCTTCCTTGCAGTTGGCAATCACTGAGCTTTTTAGTATCTCTGAAATTTTGCCTTTTCCATAATGTTGTATAGTTGAAAGCATTTCTTTCCCTTAATAATGTGCTTTTAATCTTCTTTTACATCTTTTTGTGGATTAATAGCTAATTTCATTTTACTGTGAAACAATATTATATGAATGTATCACAGTTTACCCATCCACCTTTTGAAGGATCTCTTGGTTGCTTCTAATTTTTTTTTCCTTTTTTAAAATTTTATTTTAAAATGTTTCAAGAGCTCAAATTCCTGGTCTCTAATTGTATTATAGATTTCCTGGGAAATAATCCTGCCAATTCTGCTTCTACTGACTTAGCACACAGCTTTTGACTCTGTGGCTTTAAAAGCTCCTCAGTCAGGACAGTTACGCTTAATAGTCAGATTTGGTAACATTGGCCTTGGAATTATTTTCTAAAGCAAATTTTAGCCTTCCGTCCAGGAGCCTTTTGCCTACTTCCTTCAGATATATGTACACACACACACACACACACACACACACACACACAGGCCTCCTCCTTTGCTGATGATAAGTCTCCACCTTCCCTCTGACCAGCTCTGGCATAAGCAAGAATTCACAGCTTTTGAGTATCTAACAAGAGCAGGATTTTAGGCTGTTCCCCATATAGACAACCAAGCCAGGACTTGTCAAGTAGACAAATCAATACACTCCTATGCCACTCCCTGACTCTAGGCAGGCTGCTGACAGCCTCACCTTCTTGTATTTGTGGGGGAAAGTGAACCTCTCAATGGTGTTCTGCACAGCTCCCCGAGTCACATTTCCCAGCCTGTCCTCGAGCTGCAGCAGTTCCTGAAAGAAGGAAAAGAGGGACATGTGCAGTCAACACATTTAAAAGCACATGTACCCACATGGTAAGGATGACGGCACCCAAGACGTTAGCAGAAAGCATTCACACAACAGAAAGGACCCGTTTCATGATGAGAGCCTGTACCACCCTGGCCCTTCTCTTCATCCTCCTCCTCCACTTCCTTTTCATCCTCCCTTCTTCCTATTTTCTTTTGCTTCTTCCTCTTCCTTTTCTTCTTCCCCTTCTTCATCCTCCTCCTCTCCTCTTTCTCCCTCTCTGTCTGTCTGTCTGTCTCTCTCTCTCTCTCTTTCTCCTAGAATTTCACTCACCCACTATCAGGGAGATGAAGTTAAAGACATCTCCACCAATCCAGCTGGCACCACACAGTCACATACCTCATAGCTCTCTCGAACAGCAGAGGTGTGTCTGCTGGGATTTAGTCCTTGGAGAGCAAGGAAGTGAAGCTGAGGGTAAGGATAGTTTCGGATTTCATGGACGACCTATTAGGAAGAGAAAAGCTTGAATAAAGGCAGGCCCCAGGCTTATCCATGAGACCCCTATGCAAGTCCTCCTCCCATGATTACTGGCCAGAAAACTCAGCAATGCTGCAGGCAGCAGAGATGTCTCCCATTTCTCTTGGGTCCCTCTGATCTCATCAAGAACCAAGCTGTAAGGACTCATCAGTGTACCCAGGGGAGAATCAGTGGCAGGAAAGAGGAAAAGTTAGACAAGAAGACAAGATCTGGGTCAGGTAAAAGCTTGTTTGCCTGGCAAAGAACCCCAAGAAAAAAAGTAGAGATGTTCATTTATAGTCTTGCAAAGTTAATATCATGAGACATAAGGTTGCCTAGCAACTAATGACTGACAGTGTCCAGCCAATGTTTTGCTCAAGACTAAGGGTAGCTTGACTGCTTTAGGCACTGAGACCTTGTCCTGCCTTCCCACACATGATAAATTTCCAGCTTCAGTGGCTCCCAACACTAAGCATGTGCCTGGACCAGCCCAAGAAGCACTGACAAAATCAGGTAAATGACACCTAACCCTGACGAGGTGTGCCCTTTTTGGCAGGCACTGCCCTAGCACTTCACATGACAAATCAATCCAATCACCTCACTTGATCTACATTGTGCATGCAATCCCAGCCCCCTTTTCCTGATGGGGAAAGGGAGGCAGAGAAGGTTTAAGTAATTAGCTCAAGTTATGCATCTAAGTGGCAGAACCAGGACTCAAGCCAGGCAGCTGGGCATCAGAGTCCATCGTCTGGACAGGGAAGGCCAGCACCAAGGCAAAGCACAAAGGAGTCATGAACCAAACTGTATAGTAGTGCTGTGTGATAGGTTTAAAGTCAAAATGAGTGCCAAAAAGTCCATGCTGAGAAAAACATCAATATCTTAAATACAGACTGGCCCTGTATTCGCTTGGCCCTGACTCATTTACCTCTTGTTTGCCCTGTCTGGGAGTCAGAGGGACAAGCTCCCATTCAACTCATTGTGCCTCCCAGGACCAGCTATACACCCTCTCTAACCTCAGATGGTCAATCTATAAAACAGGGATTAAAACCTTGTTGTGCAAGCTTATTAGGAGAATGAAATAAGATACATAAAGTGCTCAGAACAGTGCCTCTGGGATCTTTTGACCTTTATACTAGATGTGCCAGGCAGACATCTACATTCCCATTTCACAGATAAATAAAACCAAAACTGAGGATACATGACCACAGGAAATTCTGAGGTCATAGAAGGGACAGAGTCTGGTCCCCTCCACCAAAAATAAATAAATAAATAAACCCACAGCATGACCCCACTGCCCCTTCTACTCCCATTTCGGTGCAGGAACGCTTTCTAGCCAGCAGCTTCCCTTTCATTCCCACTCATCCCAGAGCAGTGGTTGGTCTCCCTGGAGAGCCAAGACTCAGGGCAGGCTGAACACAGTGGAGCAGGGATGCGGGGAACCACAGGCCTCAGCTCACTACTGCATCCACCAAGCAGTTCATACCCGGCAGGGCCTTTCACTCACCATCTGTGTAGAAGAGGAGTTCCTGGGAAAGTGGTGCATTCGAGGGGTCGCTAGGTAATGTTGATAGTGCTGAGGGATGGGCCGCACCTGGAACTGAGCAGGACTCAAGCCAGCATCCACGCTGAGATCCCTGCAGGGACACAACTCCAGTGAACCGTGGGCAGCAGATGTGCCCTCTGGTCTCAAGAGGAACCTTGGACACCAGAGTCACACACCGCAGAGGTGCTGGGGATCTTCCGTCACTATGCCCTGTCCCTCTCTGCAAAGGGAAGAAACTCTGTCCCAGGGCAAAAGGCTCTGCAGAGCCTGTAAGTGCTGCAGCCCAAACCTCCCTCCCAAGACAAAGACCTCACTGAGAGAAATGCTGAAAGAAATGTATGAACAGAACAAATCGGGGACACACAGTGAAGGAAGGACGAGGCGCACATGAAAGTGGAGAGGCACTTTGAGGAAACAGGAGGAACCTACACTTAGCTCTACAGAAAACTATCCTGTAAAACCTCTCATCGCACACTTCTAGAAGTATAGGGAAACTAATTTCACTTAAATCTTATAGATAAATTAATTACACTGAAGAGGAAACAATGGTTAATTTGGAAAAAGTGTTTATTTCAGATCTGTGGATGCACAGATAAGAATGCACAAAATGAGAATGAAGCATTTTATCATAACTGAAAGCAAGAGAGCTATCAAAGAACACTAGAGTCAAGGTTCTGTGCTCAGGGACCATCCAGAAGTAGCTCCCATTGCATGGTAATTTGCACGGCAATAAGAATAATTTGCATGGCAATAAGCATAACTTTACTCATCTCTAAAGAAGGACAAATTTCAATCATTTGTTGAAAAATAAATGAGATCAAAATGCTAAATGAAATAAATCAGAACCAGATGCTTAAATATCACATGATGAGAAACCCAAATTACAAATAATTTAAGGAGCAAAATAAAAGGTAATTAATAGAAAACAGGAAGCTAGACCTCCTGCAAGTGGCAAGGGGTCTAGAGATGGAGAGAGATAAAGGCAAGGGAGAAGGAAGGAAGGTAGAAAGGATTAAGATGCAACATATACTTAAATCAACTCCCCATGATGGCACATCCATGGGCATGGAAAATATGCACTGATAACAAATTTTAAAAATAAATTTGACATCAGAAAATTCCTGAAGTGTCTTAATGTTCAAATAGAGAACTATGTTTTTTATGAGTTTTCCTTTTGATTAAATAAGGGTTTTTGAAGTATTATTGGAAAAAATAAGCATAATTGCAATGGAGACTAAAACACAGGACCTAGGTCTCACTGATCAGCGTCAGCTGATGCTGAAGAAAACTGGTCTACTGTGAATGATGCTAGGGACCCAACTCTTCACTTGGAAAACTAGTAAATTTTAAAAATGAACCAAACATTTGTCTTGCTATTTCCTCATTAAATGTCCTTCAAGGTAACCAAATACTTAAAGAGGGAAAGTTTTTCTTTATAAATGTCTTCCAGTTAATAAATGGATAAAGAAGGATTAAGTTATTTGTTATCATTTTGCATCCCCTAAAGAATTAAAGGCTCTAAGCAGAAATCATCAATTACTAACATCACAAAAGGACAGAAAATCAGACAAAAAGTGCTTTCTGGTGCAAAGACATAGCACCGCCTCTGAAGTGCTTTTGCTAAGAAGTAAGAGTTGAGCCCTGGACTGCTGGAGCCTTGATCTAAGTGCCAATATGTAGGGAATACAAGAAGCTGGAGCATCTCAAGTGGCACCACCAGAGCAGAACAGCAAAAATTCAGATAAGAGTAAACTCTCATTTCTTTAGTGCGTTCATTTTTTAAAATGAATTGGAATTGAACGGTTCTTTTAAAGGACCATAAAGGGATTTCTACTCCCGGCCATGTGTTAGGGTAGCAGGAATCAGATTTACCCTCCCACAGCAAGCTACTAGAAAACTGCGCAGAATACATGAAATCTGTATAAGATACTGCATAATGGGTAGTTCAGAGCAATGATCCCTGGGGGAAGAAAAACAAATAACGTGAAGCCTACAGCTATGATAGTGCAGCCAGAATACAGAATTTTGGAGAGAAGAAAGCTGCAACAAAAGAGGGTTCCAGAAATTTGGATTTGAGCCCCCTAGCACCTGCACTGGATATTAAGGCAATGCACACATGGGACGAAATCCTGTAAGGTGAAGCAAAGAGCACCCGAGCAACACTGAACACTTGCCAGAAGTTACGCGGAGTTAGGATGCATTAAAATTACAGCAAGTCAGCATCTGTGCTGATGATCATTCAGAGAATTCAGCAGAGACCCCGCAGCACCTCTGGAAGCCTGCTTTATTAGGACAGGTCTAGAGACCCTTCTGATCTAGGGATATTCTAGACCTGCAATAATAGGACTTAAAGTCAAGTCTACAAAGAATCAAGCTGAACTGCAAGTGCTGCTTAACAGACGAAAGGTCAACAGTTTCTAAAGAAGTAAAACAAACTTAGTTACTCAACAATGCATAATTCATGATGTTCAACGTTCAGTTAAAAAAAAACTGGATGTGCTTTTTTAAAATAAAGGATAATGTGGCCATAATCAGTTCAAAATCAGACAATAGACCCTCAAGATACAGAAATGACAAAGATGATCAAATTAGAAAATAAAGGTACTAAAGTAGCTATTGTAGTCATTTCAAACGGATAGATAAAAATATAAACATAGGAAGGAGAAAAAAAAGAAGATATTTATAAAATGACCTCAATAGAACTTCTAGAGATAAAAAACACAATGTCTAAAATGAAATTTCACTTGGTTAGATTAATAACAGGTTAGACACTATAGAAGAAAAATTAGTCACTTAAGCACATACCAATAAAATGATCTAAATAAAGTGTGCAGACAAAAAACCTAAAACATTAGCAGTCTCAGTGACAATATGAAGTGGTCTGCTATATGAGTAGGTAAAGACCCAGAAGGAAACAGGGAGTAGCAGCCCACCTGTAATTCCAGTACTACAAAAGGCTAAAACAAGAGAAACAGACGTTCAAGACCAGCCTCAGCAACTTAGCAAGCTCCTGTTTAAAAATTTTTTGTAAAAATTTGTTTTTGAAGGCTGGAGTTGGCCGGGGAGATGGCTCAGTGGAATAAGCGCTTCCTTGGCAAGTGCAAAGGCCTGAGTTCAATTCCCATCCCATCAAATAAAAAAGAAAAAGAAAGAAAAACATTTTTCTCGTCTGAAGGCTGGAGTTGTAGTTCAGTATTAAGCCTCTAGGTTCAATCCTCAGTACTGGAAAAATAAAAAAGATTCAAAGGGACAGGGTAGAGGGTAAGGATAGAAAAAAATATTTCAGGGGGAAAAAGCTTGCTAACTTTTCCAAATTTGGTGAAAACTATAGATTTAAAAAGCTTAGGTCGGCCAGGCAGCTCAGCAGACTAAAGCACCTGCTTAGGCAGATGCAGGGATCAGAGGTTCAATCCCAACTGCCCTGCCGGCCCCGCCCTCAAGGTGCACTGAGACGTCAATTGAGACAGGACACAGTGGTGCACGCCTGTAATCCCAGTGCTTGGGAAGCTGAAAACAGGAGAATCACAAGTCGGAGCTGTGTAGTGAGATTCTGTAGACCCTACACTAAATACAAAAAATAAATAAATAAAAATAAAAAACTTAAACAACTTCAAGGAGAATAACACAATCACCTCATGGCACATAATAACCAAATGTCTGGAAAACAAATTAATAAAGATAAATGTTAAAACCAGCCCAAGAAAAATAGACCCATTAGATACCAAAGAACCTGCATAAAATTATTGTAGATTTTTCCAGAAACAACGCAGGCTAGAAGACAATGGAACACATTTTTATCAAAAGAACAACAACAACAGCCAAAACCTGTCAGCCAGCAAAAACACCTTTCAAAATAAAGGTGAAATAAAACATTTTTAGGTAAACAAGCTTGGGGCAAAGTGTTGCCTGCAGACAACACTGCAAGGAACTGAAGGAAGTTCTCCAGTCCAAACGAAGGAAAAAAGCTGTAGACAGAACCTGAGATCTATTCAGAACAATGAAGAGTTCCAGTTTGGCAGTTGGATGAGAAATGTAAAAATATTCTTTTCCCCACTTAAAACATGGACTTTGGATTGTTCAAAGCAGAAATTGGCACCATTTTGCTTAAAGTACCAGAGAGTACATATTTTAGCATCAAAGGCCCGTATTTCCTTGTTATAATTATTCGAGTGGACATTACAATTAGCTCAGTAGCAGCCAGGAGCCGTATGTAAACAAATAGATATCACTATTCCAATAAAAGTCTATTCACAAAAACAAGGTGTGAGCCATATTTGACGTCCGAGTGAGTTTGCCAAGTGCTTGATTTAAAGCAAAATTATAGTGGCGTTATAATATGTGTCCACACAGAGCTACAAAAGGAACAGGAAAGGGGTCATAACAGAAGTACAGTGTGGTGAGTTCTACATTGCACATAAAGCAGCGCAATTCTATGGTAGGGTAGAGCGATAAACTAAATATGCATATGACAAATTGAAGACTCTCACAAAATAGGCTAAAATAAAATGATGTGAAAGTACAGCCAACATTTAATCCTAGAAAATATTCAACCAAAGCAAAAGAGGGCTTCCTAAGTACTTGCCTGGAAAACACAAGGTCCCAAATTTAATCCCCAGTACCACAAAAATAAAAAGAAGAAGGCTTGAAATAAATAAAAAATAATTTTTGAAAAGACAGAACAAACAGAAAACAAACAGCAATTAGCAGATTTAGTTACAAACATACCACTACATTGATCTTAATGGTCTAAATGCTCCCATTAACAGACAAAACCCTAAATATATGCTTCCTATTAAAAAAAGTTTTTAATGTAAAGATGTAAGTTGAAAGTAAACTAAAGAAGGGCCGGGGAGATGGCTCAGTGGAATAAGCACTTCCCTGGGAAGCGCCAGCACCTGAGTTCAATCCCCGGCTCGGCAAAAAAAAAAAAAAAAAAAAAAAAAAAAAAAAAAAAAAAAAAAAAAAAAAAAAAAAAAAAAAAAAAAAAAAAAAAGTAAACTAAAGAAAGAAAGTACCATGTAAACAGTAACTGAAAGAAAGTTGGAATAAAAAAAAAAAAGAAGAAACCTGGGACAGTTCAAAGTAGACTTTGAGGGCTTGGGAAGATAGCTCAGTGGTTAAAGCACCTGTCTGGCAAGTGCACAGACCAGGGTTTGATCCCCAGTACTGCATGCCATGCCAGCCCCATGGCATGCTGGCCACCAGAACTGGGCGTAGTGGTGCAAGCCTGTAATCCCAACTCTGGGGAGGCTGAGACAGGAGGATCACTAAGATTCTGGGCTGCATAGCAAGACCCTGTACCAAATAAATAAATAAATGATTAAAAAAAAAAAATAAAGTAGACATTGAACCAAAGGACATTACCAAAGATAAAGAAAAACATTTTATAACAATATGATGGTCAATTCAACTTGAAAACAACAATTTCATTGTACTAATATATAAAAAAAAATGTGTATCCTAATATATGTGGAAAAAAATGAAACAAACACTGATAGAACTGAAAGAACAAAAACACAATTATACCTATAGACCTCAGGTCTCCTTTCTCATAACACACAGAATACCCAGACCAAAAGATCTGCAGTACTATAGAAGACCTGAACAACATTGTTTGTTGTTTTTTTGAGGCAGGACCTTGCTGTGTGGCTCACACTGGACTTGAACTCACAATGCAGCCCAGTCTGGCCTCTAACTTGCAGCCTTCTGCCTGGGTCTAAGTACCAGGATCATAGGGGTGTGGCACCATGCCGGGCCTGGACAACACTATTAATTAACTTGAGTTTTAGTGATGGTCATACAGTATTCAACAAAAACAGAGTACATACCCTTTTACATACATACAGAACAGGGCCAGGGAGGATGGCTTAGTAGAATAAGCACTTGCCTAGCAAGTACAAGGACCTGAGTTCAATCCCTGGTTCCACAAAAAATAAATACATACATACATACATACAGAACACATGCTGAACCAAAAACAAATATTGACAAATTTCAAAGAATTGGAATTACACAGACCATGTTTTCCAATCACACTGGTTTTAAATTAGAAATCAATTAACAAAAAATAATCTGGAAAATTTCAAATATTCAAGAAGTGAACAACTTCTATAGAGCTTGATGTAAAAAAATAAATCAAAAGGAAAATTAGAAAATATCAATGTTTAAAAAAGGAAACACTGTGGGCTGCCCACATAGCTCAAGGGACTAAAGCACCTGCTTAGGCACACCGCAGTGGCCAGGGTTTGATCCCCGCGTGCTGGGCCGGCCCAGCCCCTGGGGCGCACTGAGACAGTGATTGAGACTGAGCTCAGTGGCACGCGCCTGTAATCCCAGTGCTTGGGAGGCTGAAAGCAGGAGGATCACTATGAGGCTGATCTGCGCAGTGAGACCCTGTAGACCCTGTACCGAGACCCTGTAGACCCTGTACCAAACACATTTTAAAAAAAAAAGAAAAAAAGAAAGGTTAATATGTTTATTGTGGAAAAGAAGGAAAATCCAAGTCACTGTCTAAGGTCCCACCCTAAGAAGATATGAGGAGGAGGAGGGAAAGACATCAGAAAAGTCCTCTAGGATCAGTCTGTGCAGTGGGCCATAGAGCTTGGCTGATCCTTAAACTGGACAGGATTTACCCAGGGGACAGCGGCCCCTAGAGAAGCAGAGTCCCTCACTTTCTCTTGTTGCCATCTACCCTTGAGAACCTAAATGGGTTTTGAGGGAGAAACTGAAGTCCTAGAAATATCTGAAGGCCTAAACCCACAGGGCTAATTGAGAATTATTTTCTTGAGATTTCTTGTAGGCCTTGTCTCCATATATATCCATTTCTACCTTTGTGCCTCAAGATTGAGTTCAACTTTATTTTTTTATCATGTCTTCTCAAGACACAGTTTGGTCTCATTGCTAAGCAGACCCTTAAGTTCTGGGGAGCTCCAGAGGCTTGGTCGAACAGGGTGGTGGGGACAGCCTGAGCCCCCCCACTTCTACCACCCTCTGCCCACAGGTCCCAGTCGTCTGGAGACCTCTTCCTGGGCAGGAGTAGGGCTGTGAAAAAGTAGGGTACAGTCACTCTGGGGATCAGCATTGGAACTAAAAAACCAGAACAGAGCCAGAAAATTAGCAGGACAAGGACAGAGATATCAGGACTGGTACTCAAGGTGGGTCAGGTCTCTGGACAGGAGAGAAAGAGTATTTGGGGTCTATCCCCCAAAGCCTTCTATGCCAGTGTGTCCATCTGGAAAAGTTGCTTCAGGACAACTAAAGTACCCTCGGGGGAAGAGGGAAAGAAGGCCAGGGCAGTCTCAAGTCTGGGGCTGGACAAGGACCTGCTGTAGAATTCTCAGATGACCTGAGGAACATCCAATGGTTTCTGATAATTACGAAACAAAAAGGTGGAAGGGGCTGCTGCAGACTCCATTCTCCCTCCTGAGGACTCCTCACAGAGGGTGAAAGCACCCCTCCACCATGCCTTGCTTGTAATCCAATTACCAGGCTCCCTTCTCCTGGCAGAAGAGTCCTCTCAGGAAAAGAGGACTGTGATGCAGTTAGCAGTATCACAATTACAAAAATTGTCAACACTAGGTTGGCCCTTGCTAGAGCAGAGTTCATTACATGAGAGAAGCAACAGTCGCTTCCTGTCCTAGTAATGGCTTCCTACTGGAAGAGTGGAAACAAGACAGGCAGAGCAGCACCAGGAGGACCCAGCTAGGACTCTGGGGTATGGACAGCCTGTCAGGGTCTCAAACTCTGAGTTCCTCTAGGCAGCAGAGACCAAGACTGCAAGATGGCTGAGAGGAAAATAAAGAAGAAAGAGGTTGGCTCAGTAATGAAAGCTGGGACAGAGCTAACACCTGCATGGCTCCTGACACGGCTCCAGAACAATGGCACCCGTGTTATCTGTCCAGTCCCACAGGCCTTGTTGGTCCCTGTGAGTGCCTGCAAATCACTCAGCCTCGGGTAAGCACCCTGAATGCCTCGTGTGTGCTGAACTGAATCAAATTGAATTGACTTGACTGCTGAGGGAGAGGATTTAATCCAAACTGCAATTAAATCTTCCTAATTTGAATCTGCTAATTAGAAAAAGGCTGGGCTGAAGTTGGCAACAGTGTGATCTTTTTTAAGGGGTTGTTCAGTCTAATGGAGACTGTACCTAAGAATAAGCAGAAGGCCAGAAATAATAGAAATGACAAGATTCCTCTTTCCTGCACCTACTAGCACCCTTGGGGCTCTCCCAGCCAGAACCACCCCCTTGATTTTTCCTAGGTGTCTATCGAAGGGACTCTCAAAGATTCCCTTGACTGAGTCAGTTTGCTGGGCCAAATGGCTGAAAATGATACCATGACACATTTGTTTTTTAAATTACTCAATCCTTTTCCAGTGAATTTTTGTTTTTTACATTTATTATTATTATTATTTTACCTAAAAGTTACATGAATGGCATAAAGAATTCCTGGATCCCCATCACTCAGATTCCCCAAATGTTACCATTGTACTATTTTATTGCATCTGTATTTCCCTCATATCTCTAAAGAAAGAATTGTTTTTTACTACACCATTTAGAAATAGGTGGCAGGGATGATGCCATTTATATCTAAAGACTCAGTGGACTGCACATCTTTTAAAAGTGTTTGAGTGTTCTGACCCATCTCTAGTTACAGTCAGCCCTCTCCACAATTAGAGCCAGAGAGTTTTGGGACCAAGACCCAAAACCAAGACGGCCTCCCAAGACAACAAAGACCTCCACCTCACCCATAGGAGACTCATGGTGAAAGATGCACAGCGCCCCTGCCGGCCACGCACAGTTACAAAACCACCAACCTCTTGCCAGGTTCTTGCCCCACATTTTACCACCAACCTGGCCAGCTCTGTATCCATCCTCCAGTACCCATGGCTTCGTCCTGTGCTTTGTGGCACTCCTTGGCACTTTTGTCTCCCTCAAGATCCACTTCCTCCAGGAAGTTTCCATGACCTCCCTAGCTCTTTAGAATTCTTTTTTCCTTTCCATGTCTACTGCTTTGTAAAGCCATTGAACTTAGAAAACATTTTGTATCCCTGTCTCTCTTCTCCCCTGGACCACAAATATTGAGGCCCAATCTAGGCATGTGGTGAAATCCAGGTATATTGAAGTCAATTGCTACAACCAGGGCCAGGTGGGACCTGATTGTAGCAACTGGCTTCAATATGACTGCGTTTATATTGAAGCCAATTGCTACAACCAAGGCCAAGGCCAAGGACTAAAGTCTAGGCTCCCTGCAGCAGTCACAGTGAAGGAAAACAGAAACCCCATGTATCTGGCAAGACAGTCAGACCTCCTTCTTCCCTTAGGTATCCCAGAAACTCACCAGTCAGTGCCCTCAGCCAAATACCTGGGCTGAGGGGTCTGCAGTTGGTGGCCGAAGTCAAAGCTGGGGTGGAGACGGTGGGGGTGGACGGAAACACGCTCCTGACTTCGCCTGCACCAGAAAGGAAAGAGAGAGCCCGTGGCATCAGGGCCTGCCAGGACAGTGGAGCTCCCAGAACTCTGCGCTATGGCTGCCACCCAGAAGATAACCCACACAGAGCCCACAGACTAATGGATGACGGGATGCTCACCTCCCCTCAGACTCCAAGGGAGCCTCCCAGATGAGAAGCTGTTGGTTACTCAGCCTTTCCAGCTGTCTCCAGGCTGCCCACTGACCTCAGGCCTCTGCCTAGGTGTGCACAGCTGGCCAGAGGGCTTGTCCCAAACTCTGTCACTTCCTCTGTCCTCCTGATGCTCCCACTCTATTCCTGGTGGGCTGTCCTCAGAACATACAGATGTCCCTCCTGCAGGCTGCGCTCTCCATACAGCCCTCTGTTTCCACCATCTCCTTCTTTCCTCTTCCCTTCTCCATGCTCTTCCCAACTTTCACAGCTAAGGTCCAAGCCCCTCTTCATCAAGAAACTCCCTGAACACTCCAGATCTTAGTGGCCTCTCACCTCTGACCTGCTGCATCACTGCTCTGCCACCCAGAGACCCCAAGTGCTAAGGGCACCACCAATGCTCAGGGCATCTAACTAGTGAATCTCAATGTACTCAAGCACCCTTTGGAGTCTCTGGTACTTTCAGGTGGTTTGAGACACCAAATTAGGATGCAGTTTGCTCTTTACCCTCATTGTCTCATGGGTGAGCACTGGGGTTTTCTTGTAACACTGTGGTGTGGCATTCTGCGAGATAGTACAGAAGCAGAAGCGAGGTCTCTGCTCCTCTATTAAACTGTGCCTTAGAGAGATTTGCAAATATTTGTTTTTAAAAAGTTGCTCATCTCATCAAAATATGGTTGCTTTCACTAAAATGCTGTATTGGGTTAGCATAAGTGTTTGTTTTTTAATTGATCATTTAAAAAAACTAAGATGGTAAATACTGATGGTCTAATCCATATAAACAAAACTCTGTGGTCATTCATGTTAAGAGCTGGATGACCAGAACATTTGAGAACACTGCCCTTATCCAATTCTTGAGGCTCAGAGTAGTATAGCTACTTCAAACCCCTTTCATTAGCACCGCCTAACCCTACTGTCCCGTTGCACGGTCTACAGCTGGACTCTCCAACTAGACTTGGCTTCACTGAGGGCAGAACTGGAACCAGCTGTTTGCTTTGCAATTCTAGGGTTTTAGAATGAGATGGTCTTTTCCCTGGAATCCCTGAGGGTCACTGGTTAAACTTCTCCCCACACTTGAAAAAGTCTACTGTGAACAACACAGACCGCCAGTTACCCCAGACCCTGACCTGGGTGATACAATGGAGACACGCACTAGCTTTCTAAGGGAGCCACCAGGTGATGGTCGAGCTCACTGTTTCCAGTGAATACCACCAACAGGGGCACAAGCTGCTTCCTGCAGAGCCACTGGGCCACTGTTGGTCAAGTCCGGCAATTACAAGCCAAGAGTCAGAACAAGCTACCCCTCCCCGCCCCGCCCCGCCCCGCCCCGCCCGGCCCTGGCTCCACCCCCTGCCTCAGCCTGGCTGTCCCCCAGGCCTCGCCTCGGCCCAACCCAGCCCCTTCCTTGTCCCCGCCCCCCGGCACAGGTCTTGGACCTGGGGTGCGAGACGAGCCTGCGGTGCTGGGCTTCCAGGAGCTGCTGCTGCAGGAGGTATTGCTGGTGCAGGGCCTGAGGTAGGAAGGAGGGACCTGTGACGTCCTGGAACTGCAGGGTGGGCAGCGGGGTCAGCGACTGGTGCAGGGCGCCGCTGTGCTGGTGGGCCGGGGCCATGTGGGCGCTCAGGCCCGGCTGCGACTGCACGGGGTGGGCCAGCGGGAAGTCGGGGGCGAGCTGCTGTGGCTGCGGGGGGCCCAGGTGGAAGTGGCGGCAGGAGGTAGCGTGAGGATGCTGAGACCTTTGAAAGGGGGCACCTGGAGAGGCAAGGACAGAAATGTCCATGAGGATGGAACTGGGGCGCTCCCGTGTGAGCCCGGGACCCTGGTCCCTGCCCCCCGGCAGCTTGAAGCAGGTGAAACTCAGACCTTTGTTAAAACACAGCGATTCCATCACTTCCATCTGCAGATGGTCATCTTTCACGCTGCAGTGTTTTGTGTGTGTGTTGGAGGAGAAAGGATATTTAGTTTAATGAACAGACAAACATCTTCTAAAAAACTAATTAACACACTTATTAAAGAGGTTTAAAGGTCCCTGATGGCAGATTTGCTTTCCTGAATTAAATTCCTTTCATCTTTCTACATAATCTATCTCCTATGTGCTGCATAGAGAAAAGCAGCCTGGCCAATCTCCGAACTTTGCTGGGACCTTAGCTGACCAAAACCCAACCCAGAGCAAGTCCTGTTCCTCAGAGAAAGAAGCCAGAAGTTGTTTTGCCTTGCGGATTCAAGGGGGAAAGTCACATAAAATAATTTATTATGTAAATAATAAATTATGGAAATATCTAAAGTTTATTTAAAACCAAACATATCCAACTATAACTGGGGCTCTGGTCACATTTAATTTAGGCTCCTGTACTTTTCTAACTATGCTGAATTTGATGACAAGAGAGTTTCGCAAATTTTTCCATTTTTAGGCCAGCTCTGGGCACTGGAGAAATCTTTCAATGAGGCAAAGAGGTAGACCCCACAGTACAGGAAGATTTGCACAGAGCTTCCTGCTAAACCTGGCAGATTCAGCATGCGTCTGCTCCTTCCCAAACTCCATTGAAATGAGACCAACAGAAGAAGGAGGCCATAAACAGACACAAAGACAGAACAGGATGAGTAACATCAGCAGGCAACAGATGTCAACAGAAATTAGGAAGATGGAAAACAGATGGAGGAATTAGCAGAGAGGAGAAATCAGATACCAAGTGCCTACCGAGGGGTGTTCAGCAAGAAATGGCCAAGCCTTGCCTTGAGGGACTGGAAGGGACAGGAATGAGGGAGTGGCCCCTCGGAAGGAAGGCAGGAGAGCGGAGAGAGATGAGCAGAGGGAGATGGAGGGCAAGTCTCCCCAGGGCTTTGCCCTTTGCCATGCACTCTCCCTCCAAGGAAGTCTCCAGTGGGGTGGGTGGCACTAGTCAGGAATGCAGCACTGTGTCAAACACAATCAAGTGAAGGCTGTTTATGAAACTTTGGACCCCCGCCCTTCTGCTTCTTGGTTCCAAAAATCCTGTCACCAGGCATGTGTCTCTCTTTGCACACTGCCCTGGACTGAAAACTGGAAGATGCTTCTCTCAAGAAAATCACTGGTCTTGGAGAGAGCTCTACAGGTCCTTCTGGTTGATAATGGCCCCATAAAATGTGGTCTGTCTCCCTAGTCACTGTGTAGGGACACCAGTTGTAAGTCTGATCTTACACGGGGGTACAGAGAGTTTCTGACAGCTCTCGGTGCATTGCTTTGTCTGACTGATCAGGTAGTCCACAGATCTGATGAGGAAGGCTACAAAGCGAAAAAGAGAGGGAGACTATGTCAAACTTACAATGAAAAAAAAAAAAAATTCAGAGAAACCAAGATGTTAGTTAGTATTGGGCAGTTTGGGCAGGGGTAGGGGACTTCAGGATCCTCAGAGAACTAAGATGTTGAATCCTTGAAACAACAGGAAACTATTTTAAATGACCAAGTGGAAATCAAGGTCTTGGAAATTAAAAATACACAAAACAAAATCTGAAATTCAACAACAGAGTTGGAGATTAAGCCGGGAACATTTCTCAGAAGCAGACTAGGATATGGTTGACCACGTGACTCCATAGTTCACTAATAAGAGAGGAAAAAAATTCAGGAAATAGAGACGATTATGAAAAAATTATAAAAAATATTTTCTCAGAACTGAAGGTCTGTGGTTCTCAATTTAAAAAAAAAAAGAAGTCTAAGTACCTAGCAATATAGATGGGGGCAAAAACCCCACTCCACAGCATCACACTGTGAAATATTCAAATGGGCCAAGAGACCACTCTAGCAACTCCCAGAAAGAAAGTACTCAGCTCCTATGCAAAGGGCAAAAATCAGAATAACAGTGGATTTTTTTTTTCAAAAGTGACCTAGAAGCTTAACTATAGAGTAACTGCCTTCCAGGTACTGAGGGGGGAAATGATTTTCCATCTAGATTTCCATATCCAGTAAAACCATTAATCAACTGTGGGAGTAGGAAAAAGCCATTTCAAACATGCAGGATTTCAAATAAAAATTATCCTTTTCATCTCCTCAAAGAGTTACTGACAAGAAAAAAAAAGGAACAGTGGAACTGGGAGGTACATCCCAAAGAGTCGGCGTATTCTCAAGCACACAGCTGTGCGGAACTTCCACAAAGGGTGAGCTTTTGGGAGAGTCTCTGGAAGGAAGGGGGATGAAAAGAATAGGATTACACTTAAATTTGGCCACATGAAAATACAATTTGAAAGAATTTAAACGTTGATAGTTTGGTAAGAATTGATTTTTAGGGGTTGGGGACATGGCTCAGCGGTCTAAGCGCCTGCCTGGCAAGTGCAAGGACCAGGGTTTGATCCCGATTACCACAAGCCGTGCCTGCTCCGGAACCCTGAGTGTGTTGTGTCAGCCACTGAAACTAGGTGTGATGGTGCACGCCTGTAGTCGCATGCTGGGGAGGCTGAAACAGGACCATCACTATGAGTTTGAGCTGTGCAGCAAGACCCTGTACCACATACATAAATAAATAAGAATTTATTTTTTTAATCATAGGAAGCAAGACAATAACAAAAGAAATGAGGCAAAGATCACCTGCAGAAAAAAAGTGCAAGAAAATATTATATACCACTTGGCTCAGCAGTAAATAATATTTACATATTAATATTATAATAACTGATGAACTATATTAGAACAGAACATTTCTCCCATAATATGAAGAATATAGACAATGTCAGAAATTGAAAAAGAACAGGTAACACTCTTAACTGTTGGTTATAAGTCTACTCAATAACATATAAATCAGGAAGCAAATGCCTGGAAAAGAATTGGATGACTTGAGCAGAAGTGAATTTGACCTCGTGGGAAGAACAGAAGCAGACAACAGCTATTTTACTAAATGTGTCTTATGTTGGTCTATTCAAGTGTGGAAAAGATGTGTATGTCAATAGATTTCTTTAAAAAATAAATTTGCAAGCAGCAATGGGAAAAAAAAAAGGAAACAATGACCTAGAACCTTAATTCTTACAAGCTCTGGATAAGTTGGGCCTCTCTGCCTGCCTCATGAATTCTGGCTTTGATGAGCCCAGGGATGGGGGCTTGGGAAAGTGGGCACTGGGACCCCTCCCCCTGTGCCACTGGTTACCTTCGTGACAGTGAAAGGAGAGAACCAAGGGGTAAAGAGGGCAAGCAAAGGCAAGAAGATAAAGGAATAGGAGACGGTCCTGATAACAGAGGAAAGAAATGAGTTTTTTTAAAAGGATGCTGAAAGACTAAACCTGCCCTGTTCAATAGCATTATAATGTAAACCACTAGGGAATTTTAAATTTTCTGGTAGTCATGTTTAAAAAAATAAAGTGACAGGCAAAATTAATTGTAATATTGCTATATAACTCAAAATGGCCAAAATGTTATTTTAATATGTATTTGATAAAAAGGATTGCTGAGATACTTTATTCTATTTTTCATATCTGGTCTCCAAAGTCTGGTATATATTTTGTCCTTATGATACATCTCAGGGAACTGACCACATTCCAAGCACTCCAAAGCCCCTGGTGGTTAGTGGCTTCCAGGTGGAACAGCGCTGCTCTGAAGGGAAAAAGCCAGCTCCACACGGGCACAAAGCACTGTAGACAACCCGCCTGACCTCAGACGAGAAGCCCTATGGCCTAAAGCTCTGCCCTGCTTGACTCTGCCAAGCCTGCGGCTGCAGACTCCCAGGTTGGCCCACTGAATATTTGTCAACTCGCCATGCACATTCCCACAAAAAAGGACTTTGGTCGCATCCATGGCTCCCCTCCCCATCTTTAAGGATCTCTGTCACCTCTGGACTCTCATATAAAAGAGAGTCACAAGCCCCAGGGACACCTACCTCCCCAGAGGTCCGTAGAAGACCCAGCCTGTTCACCCACTGGGTACCCGGAAGCTGCTGGAGTCTACGTGTGCCGCTGGCTGAGTTGTGCGGCTTCACCATGACTGGATGCCCATGTCCTACTCTCCTAGGCAATGGGTGCTCAGGAAATACCTGCCTGGCTGTGAAAGGAAGGTGGGGGGAAAACAATGGCTCCAGGGGCCTAAGGCGCTGAGGCTGGCTGAAGACACTAGTCTGAAGCCGAGTGATAGAGAGAGGGGCAGGAGGTCCCAAGGAGCCCTGGGAGTAGAGTGGCTGCCACATCCTCCTCCTTGGGCTCTGGATGGCAGCAGCCTCTCCTGCTGCAGTTTCCTTCCTCCTCACCCATGCCCCACTGCCTGTTCTGAGCACCCTGCAGGCTGCTGTGGTCGGCACAGGGCAGAGGCTAACAGCTGGGCCTAGGGGGCTGCCTAGCTCCTGCAGCGTGGGCCTCCAGCTGATGCACAGGGAAGTGAAAGCAGATGCCCCTGCCAGGATGGAGAGCAAAAGAAAGGTGGACAGTAGGATCTCTCTATAACATTGCTGGCAATTTTTATCTGCGAAGACTCAGGGACTCTGTACCCCTCTCCTGTCACCCCACTTCCACAAGGGTTCTCAGCCTCATCATCCTACTAGGGTGGGAATAAAGCTTGGAAACCTGCACCCTGCTCTCCCAGGGCTCCTCCTCAGCCCTGGGTCATGTGCCCCCTGTGCCAGTACCTGGTAACAGCTGCTCTGGTTCGTGTCGGAGGCCAAGAAAGTGAGACTCCCGGGAGTGTCTGGATCTGTGACAAGCCAGTGACTGAGCGAGGGCTGAACAGTAGCATTCCCAGGCGCCCCCCGTGCTGGCACACAGCCTGCAGCTTTGCCCATCACAGTCACTCCTTCAGGTTAAACAATAATCTCCAGATGTCCCCTATTACACTGTGCATTTGTCGAGTCTCCCCAAGGCTAAAATGCCTCCCATTGAATGATCCATCATGAGTTAAATAACATTTTCCAGGAGTGAGGAGAAAGAAAGGTTCCCCAGAAACAAACAAAGCATCACATTAAATAAATGCATCAATTATAAGACATAAATTAGTTTCAGAAGAAAAAAACGGTGTGTCTTAGGCCTCTGGAAACTGATACTGGCCATTGCAGTCCCCGAGGCTTGATGGGAAACAGTGGCTTACAGCAGGGGCTGGGTCTGAGCAAGGCAGATGCAGGGCGATAGGCTGGAGGAGGCTAAGACTGTGCAGCTGTGATGGGAAAGCCCACAGGTGCAGCTCGCCTGATGCCCACCTGACACGCACAGAACACAAGACAGGTGCTTCACAGATGCTTGGGGAGTGGAGGCTGCTTGTGCATTACAGACAAGCAGCCCAAGGGGGCTGGCAGCTCAAGAGTAGGTGCAGAATTAACCACACAGCCCCAAGGTGTGTGTGTGGGGGGGGAAGCAGGACACAAGGCCAAGAGCTTTGGGAAGGTAGGTGGAGATGAGGACCTGAGTCTCTGAAAGGCCTTACTAGCTTTTCCGGTGAACCCATCCGGTAAGTGACAGGGCAGAGATCTGAACCTAGCTATGTCTGGAAAGCCAAATTGAGGAGCAAGGGGAGGAGCACAGAGAGGTGGAACGCTTCACAGAGCAGCAGTCGGGGAAGCAGTGGTCTCAATCTGTGCACCCCCCCATCCATAACTTGTAATACAAACCCCAGCGTGGTCCTGTCTGTAGGCGGGGCACTTGCAGGGGGATTGGCTCCAATAAAAAGGATAAGAGACCCCAGAGGGCCACTGGCCCTCTGCCATGTGAGGACACCGTGAGAAGGTGCCATCCGTGAGGAAGAGGGCTTCCACAGACACCAGCTACCTGCGCCTTGAGCTCACACTTCCAGCCTCCAGAACTTTGAGCAGCAGCAACATCGCATGTTTCTAAGCTACCCAATTTATGGTGCTTTGCTGTAACACCCTAGAGGGCTTAAGTGGGGCCTCCCAAGGAGTAAAGTGGTACAGAAATAGTTCCAGGTCACCAGGGGGCATCCTTGATGCTATCTGGGCCTCCTCTGGGCTGCAGATGTGATCAACGGAGTCAGAGATGCAACCGGATTGGGAGAGAGAAGCCAAGCTAAGACTGCAGAGCACCAGAGATGGTGGAGGCAGGATGGCCTGTGTGGCTGAAGGCTGGTACTCTCTCTCTGTCTCTCTCTCTCTCACTCACACACACACACACACACACACACACACACACACACACACACACACTGGAACTCAGCACATTCTTTCTCAAAAGCACCAGGTGGGCTGGTCATAGTGGAAGTAGACACCTGGCCAGCAACAGCCACCATACTGTGGTGAGGGAGCAAAGGGACTTACAGGAAAGATAGCAGGCCCAGAGTCCTCAGAGCCCAGTGTATTCACTCTACTCTCTTAGGAAGTGGCTTTTCACTCAAAGCTTCACCCTCAAGACTCCAGTGCTGAGCAACCCCCATCATCAGCTCTCAGACAAGAGGGGCTGCAGGAGGAGCAGGAGGTGGTGCTTCTGGCACCACAGTAGCACCTGACACCTCAGCTCAGTCTTCAGGCTGCCACCCATCACATTGCCCTGCTGACAATTGCTTTCTACTTGGAGAAGCCTCAGGCAAGACCTGCCCAGAATCCTGTCAGGAGCTGCCCAGCCAGCCAGGGCCAGACCTCCCCGACTCCTCCCGGGAGCTCCAGGAGAAGAGGGTGGGAACCAGACCTCCAGGCCCCCAGGGAATCCAGGCTGTGTTCCCTGTCCCGAGCTAGTTCCCAGGGTGTCTGGTTTCTTGGTGTCTCACAATCCACTGACCCAGGATCACTCCCCTGAGTCCTAGAGTTCAGAGACGGGTGGGCAAAGCTAAAGAGCGCCTCCCTGGAGCACGGGGTGGTATGCAGGGAGAGGGCAGCGTGCCACCAGTGGGAACTGGGGGTCTCGGCCAGCGCTGGAGCTCGGCGCAGTGCTCCAGGTGGGCGGATCGTAGTGGAAGCTGACGACCGGCCTGCGAGGGCCACCATGCTGAGGGGAGGTAGGAAAGAGACTGACAGGAAGGAGAGTGGGTCGGGGGTCCTCAGGGGCCAAGCCTGGAGCCTGAGCCACGGTGCAAAGAAGAGAAAGCCAGTCTCTTGCACAGCACACATCTGCCTGGAGAGACCTCGAGGAAGCCCGTGCCAAGAGGCACCTGGAGGCCGAGGCAGCCCCTATATGTGACAGAGGACTTCTCCAGGCCTTAGTTTCCTCAACTGTGGCCCCTTGATACCCAACCCTACATACTACTAGCACCTCTCTGCTGGCCAGATCTCCCTTCTCACTGTGGGACTGCCAAATAGGCGGCACAGAAAGCTGAGCCACCCCTGGGGTCCCATAGCAGCTGGGCACAGCAGACTTCAGCCTCCAGGCCCCAAGCCCTGCCAGGGTATGTGATGCTGTCTCGTGCAGTGCACCATCTGATGAGAGGCAGCAACACCTGTGACATCCCTGTCCCAAACATATTGATGTCCTAAGGTTCAATTTTGGTCACTCCATTCCCTGTGAAGCCCCCTCCAGCCTCTCTCCCTGCCCCCAAGCCCCTCCACTACCCCTACTCACCCATTTCCCTCTCACCTTTCTAAACGTCAGGGTCTTTGCCCACTTCTGGGCCCTGGATGGTTATTTCTTTGCTCCAGTCACTACCACCCCCTGCTCATCATCCTGTCCACTCTTAACTACCCAAGGCAGGTGGGAAGTCCCTGCAGAACCTCCCAAGGTCTTTCCAAGTGAGGACTCAGGTCTCTTGTTTGTATGCAGACTTTAGCTCCAGTAATAAGCTGTGAAGTGAGTATTTTCAGGATAAATACCATGCAACAAATGTCCTCTGTTCTTGAAGAAGTTGGAGATTCCAAAAGGAGACGGAATGAGAGAATGGAGAAGGGAGACAGGTGGGAACGAGAGGGAAGAGGAAAGCCCTTTATCATCTTGCAGAATTGAGTATTGTATTACCAGCTCATAGGGAAACATATGATTCTTGATGGCAACATGGAGGACCCTAAATGGGGTGGTGAGACAGTGCAAAAGAGAATGTGAGACCCTGCAGGGTGAGGGACACCCTCACCCTACAGATGAGGACGTTGGCCAGGAACCAGAGCAGCTTGTCAAGGCTCTCGGGTACTTTTGGCTGAGTCAGGCTAGAGTTCAGCCCTCTTGAATCTAAGTGTGATATGCCCCTGCCCTGCCTAATGAGCCCCCTAATCCCTGTATGCAACCCTCATACATCCCTGCAGGCCCGTACAAGGTCCACTCCAAGAGGAGCCCATCAGCCCAAGTGGGCTACTGACCAAAAACTCATGCCATGGCCCTGGGGGTCACACTTCCCTTCCTCTTCCCGCTTCCCTCTCCAAGCTTATTCTTGTCTAAGATGACCTAGTACCAGCAAGGCCCAACTCTGGCACCCATTGGGAGTGCTTCTGAATCTCTACAGAGAGGCTGAGAGGCTGTGGTGGTGAGATCGCTCAGGCACAGCCCAGCCCGCATTGGCCAACCGTCTGAAGCCCTTCTGGCCTGAGACCAAGAACAAGCCCCAGCTTCACAGAGCAGGTGGAGGTGAGAGTCCCTATGGCAAGGGAAATGCCACAGCACCCCTGGACAACCCCGCACAAAAGGCTTTAGGCCTTGCCTCTCCCAAGGCTAACACACTGAAAGAATGGCTGGGTGGGCACCATGTGTAAAGGGACATTGGTGAACTGGGCCTGACAGAGATGGGATTGTGAGAGAACTACAGTCAGCATGGGGGGCAGCAGGAGCCCCTGGGTATGATCAGGAGAGGGGACACTCAGTCAGTCGGAGCTGCAGGCAAGGAAGCCATTCCTCTGAAAGTGCTAGGAGAAGAGAGGGTAAAGAGAGTGGAGAGAACTGGGGGGAAAAGGAATTAAGATACGTCACGTACTGCTATGCATCCCATATGGTGAATGTTATCGGTACATACATCTAAAATCTACCAATAAAGTTAATATTTTAAGAAAAGTAAGTGCCGTGTCCTCGTCATTGCAGATGCACACTCAGAAGCCAGCAAGCTGCCAGAGGAGCAAAGGGTGCATCGGTGATGAAGTGGGCCCGTTCCCCTTCCCAGTGGTCAAGCAAATTCCCTGCAGTGTCTCCTCCGCCCTCCCACTAGAAGCACCAGGTGGGCTGGTCATAGTGGAAGTTGACAACTGGCCTGCGATGGCCACCATGCTGTGGGGAGGGAGAAAAGAGACTGACATGAAGGAGAGCAGCCCAGAGTCCTCAGGACCCAACCCCAGAGCCTGAGCCACAGTGCAGAAAAGAGATGCAAGCCTCAAGCTGGTGACAAAGACAGGCTGCACATTCCCCTCAACACAGCCTCCCAGAAGCCTCCTCTTCCCTCCGTCTGATACAGCTTGGAATCTTGGTTTTTACATCATTCCTTTGTGGCCCACATTGACTTCTGCAACCTGGGAGACATTCCAATGCCGTGGCACCATGGAATGCATTCTCTGTGACTCTTCCAGATGCAGGATGCTTAGGGAGGTGCCACCAGAAAACAAGGAGGGCAAATGGCGGGGTGTCCCAGGTGGCAGGCCTGGAGCCTGCGGTATACTTCAGAAGCTGACTATAAACTAGACAAATCAAAGACAAGAAAATGAAAGGGGGCCATCTGCCTCAAACCCAGCTTCCCAGGCCATTCTTCCTGGTTTTCTAACCTCCAGTTTAACCTCTTTTGTTCAAATCTGATCAACCTAAGAGGCCAGTTCTCAGCCCCTTGGATCTCTCTCTCTCTCTCTCTCTCTCTCTCTCTCTCTCTCTCTCTCTCTCTCGCTCTCTCTCTCTCTCTCTGTATTTTGATTTCCTCTTCAGTGAAGGGCAAGCAGGGCCTGCCTACCCAGGAAAGAATATACCCAAAGGGGTTTTTGAAGCCCCAAGCAGGTTTCTGATGCTTCCCCAGGGCCAGACTTTGATTTCGGATGAAAAACTCAGCTTCTCCCTGGGAACCAGAATTCTGGCTCTCAAAACACTTAAGGGAGGAGAATTTACATCCTCAGGAAGCTCATTTGTTCATGATTTTGAGACAAACCACAAACCTCCAGCCAGCAACAAGCAAGCACCAGTGTGGAGCTTCATCTACCCAAAGGCCATGGGTAAAGGAAAGGAAAGCAGGAGAGGAGAATGGTCAGAGACAGACCGCAATCACAGAAAAGAATCATTGAATAAGGGACAGTCTTTCAGGCTGTCCATCCGAAAGCATACCAATAAGGTCTCTGCAAACCTTCCCATGAGACCAAGCCTCTTGAGTCTGTCAAAATACCCAGGCATGGCAGAGCACTTTGTGGAGGGCATCACTGGTCAGAAGGCAGCATTCCATGAAGATAGGGCCCAGGATCCCTCCTTATTCATTTGTACTCCTGGGGCTTAACACAGCCGCTAATGCATAGTTAAGACCTCACTGGAGGAGTAGATTAAATATATAGTAAGCAGCCTCTTGCTAAAAACCTTGATAAGAGAGCAAGCTCCGTCCCCAAGCATTTGAGTCCCACATGGACTTGCATGGTAGCCAACAGCCAAAGCAACTACAGCAGCTGCTGCTAGAAAGATCTGCTTAAAGCCTGGTGTGGTAGTACATGCTTATAATCCCAGAATTCTAGAAAGCTGAGGCAGGGAGATCACAAGTTCAAGCCCAGCCTGGAAAGCTAGCAAAACTCAGTCTCAAGTTAAAAATAAAAGGACTGGAGGTGTCACTCAATGTGAAGAGCCTGGGTTCAATCCCCATATGGGGTAGGTCAGGGCTGCAGCCTTGAGGAATCAAAAAGAGAGAGAATCTGCAATGAGCCTGTTGTAAGTCCAGAATGAAGTAGGGATCAGTGCGGGACATTAGTGGTCAGTGGGAATCACAACCAACTAACCCAGAAAACCCAAATTCAGACCCAGAACAGAGCCTCCAGCTAAGGGCAGAAGGCCGCACCACACTGCTCACACCAGCACTGCCAACCACGTGCACATCCTCTTAGCTCAGGCGTTCAGAGATTCTCCCAATACTGGCTGCTTTATAAAGACTCAAGTACATCAATTTTTTCTGAGACACCATCTTGCCATGTAGTTCTGGGTGGTCTTAAACTCACGGTATAGCCCAGGCTCACACAAATTAATTTTTAAAATCAAAACTTCCAAACTTACCTGGCAAGAAGTGCATGGGCATCTGGGCCCACCTCACATGAGCATTGCCTAGAATCTAGAACAGGGAAACATGAAACATGTATGGAAATCCATGTCCACAGAGCCTTCCCATGGAGACTGCTGGGCATGGCTCACATGCACACAGGCCGGCCCTATGAGCACAGTGGGCAGAACAAACTGCACCTTCTTTCCTGGGCCTCCACAACTCCAGGCGAATTCTGAGGACAGGTCTCCTGTGCCTGTGCTCTATAGGAGCCCGAACGGAGTGTGGTGATGGAGAAGAGAGGAGGAAAAGAGAGTGGGCCATGGCTCTGCTTGAGAGCAGGGCCATGTGCAGGGGACCATGAGCTGAGGCTCTGATTGGTGGGAGTTCAGACAGTAGACCACAGTTGAGCAGTACAGCAGCTCTTGGTCCTCCATGCCCCTGAACCCAGGCGGCGGCAGTTGGTGGGGTGTTTGCTTGCTTTTAGGGGGAGCCAGAGTGTTTACACTGGATTCCATTTAGTACTGCTCCGGGTTACCTCTTCTAGCCCTCTGGAGAGAGAGAGAGAGAGAGAGAGAGAGAGAGAGAGAGAGAGAGAGAGAGAGAGAGAGAGAGAGAGAGAGAGAGAGTCCCAGGCAGCAAGAACATTGATAGAAATAAATATGCTATGAGAAAGAAGAAAGGAAGGCAGGGGAGAGAGAAGGTTGTAAAAGAACAGGAAGGAGGGAGATAACAAAAGGGAGGGGGGAGAAAGAAAGAGAAAGGGAGGGGGAAGCTGAGGGAGAGAAGGAGTCCTGGAAAACCAGAGCCTTCTACGTTTCTCAGAACTGGCAGATCCCAGATTTCGGTCCTACAGAGGGGTGCCTCTCAGGTGACCCAAGGAGCTGCATCAGCCCCTTGGCTGTCCCGGCTGTGCCTGTGATTCCTCCTGCCTTCTCCCCCTGTCAGCCTTCCCTAGCCAGGCCCTGTTCCAGCTGTAACCCCGTCCCCTCTACTCTTCACTTAGAATACTTGTAGTTGTTTCAGGCCAATGTCCCTTTGACCAAGTCGCCCCAGCTTGACCCAGAGGACTGTCAGGCTGGGGCTGCTTTGCTCCTATGGAGAAGAGGCCCAGGTGAGCACTCGGAAGACCAAGTGGGGTGCAAAGCTTCCTATGTGTAGGCTTTAGCTTTCTACTCTGCAAAATGAGCACTCAGCATCACAACTGCTCGTGTGGCAGGCTGGATCCTGCAAAGCACCACCTCCTCCAAGGTGGAAACACCTCTCGCCCTCCACTGGCCTCCGCAGGGCTTGCTGCAGACATTCCCAAGTCCTGACAGCACCTGCTCCCCTAAGACCCTCTCTTCCTGTCACACCCAGCATAGTCTAGAATGAAGCAGCAGGCAAGGGTGAGTATCCAGGGCACCCAGCATCTGGCCACCCAAGGGTAACCCGCCAACAGAAGCCCTCTGGTCAGCATTCTCTTCTGGAATGAACCCAGGGATAGCAGAGAATTCTCAGTGCAGCAACAGCACTCCCTCAAGAGCCATCTCTTCCCCAGGAAGGGGGAGGGGTTGGTGCTTTGGAGGCAGCAGCGTGGTTCCTCTCACTCCTGCCTCCCAAGCACAGATGCACAAAGGAAGAGCACACAGAACGCCCCTCCTGTTTAATGCAATGAACCGGCTAGGTGTCTGTGTGTCCTGAGAGAACAGAGAACACAGAGGCTGAAGGAGGCAGCAGGGCTGGGAAAGGAAGTTGCCTTATCCCTCCCAGAGCGTGCTCAAGTGTGCTGCTTTGGGTCCCAGACTACCTTGCCACAAAATTGCATTTAACTCATTCTCCAAATGTGTACTACACGCCTCCTGCTTTGTCTGATCAAAAATATGGGGAGTGCTGAAACTTAAAATGTATCACTTGTGACAGCTCAGCAGACTAAGCATCTGCTTAGGCAAGCACTGGGCCTGGGGTTAGATCCCTGGTACCATACGCTATGCTGGCACTGCCCCTAGGGCACCCTGAGCTGGCGATGGAACCTAGGTATGGTGGCACACACCTGTAATCACAGCTGCTGGAGAGGCTAAAAACAGAGTTCACTAGAGTCTGAATTGTGTAGTGAGACCCTGTACCCAAAAAAAAAAAAAAATTGATTAGTTCCCCCTCAAGGGGGCTTGCAGGTTAGCTCAGGTGTTTACGTGCCTGCTGGGGCAAACCCAGTCAGGCGCAGGGGACTGCAGTTTGATCCCCAGCTCCTCATGCTTTACCAGACCCGCCCTTAAGGCAGCCTGAGCCTCAAAATACTCCCCCCAGCTTTGAAAATGTTTGTCCCTTTCCGAAGCAGCTCTGAGACATCTCTTTACTAATCACCTTTAGTGGCCCTGTCACGGCTGCCTTCTCTTAAATCTTTTCAAAATTTGTAAGGCAATTTCTGTGAAATAAAACCATTACGGCATGTCTCCATCCACCGTATTCATCAAATCTGGCACCGTGCGATTTACAGCTCTTCCCCAAAGTCCAACTGACCATGACAGGTAAACATTGCCAATCAGTTCAGGACACCAAGTATTTTGAGGTGGATTAATGACAATGTATCTTTTACTGTAGAAATATTTGTTTAGAAGGTTTAAGCATTCGTTGCATTGCTTTTTATCACACTTCGTACCTGCCAAATGCTATCTACATTTGTAGAAGTAGCCACGAGTAAAAGAGTCAAAACCACAGGCCCTTGTAGAAATATGACCTCTTCTGCGTGGCCCGGTGTGATCACACACGTGACACGTGGCCAGGCAGCACACACACCAGACTTGAGAGACCAAGCATAAAGCAATGTTTTAGAAATCACTCAAAGCCCACATGGTGGCACCTAGCTGTCAGCCCAGCACTTCAGTAGGCTGAGGTTGGAGGACTGCAAGTTTGAGGCTAGTGTGAGCAATTTAGGGACCTAGCAAGACCCTGTCTCAAAAAGAGCTGAGGATGTCACTCAATACAAAAACTTGGAGCTCAATCCTAGGCTTGCAAAAAAACAAAAAAGGAAAAAAATCTTTTTAAAAAATTACATTGTGGGTGTATTAGACTAAGTAGTGTATATTATTCAAATAAATTTCATCTGCTTTCTTTTCTTCAGTGTGGCTGCTAGAAAAATTTAAATGATACTCATATCTTACCTTATTATTCCGTTGGGCAGTATAGGTCTAGATAAGAAGCAGATAAATAAGGGCATAGGCTGCTCATTGATGATAATGACAGAGCTGTGGAAAAAACTAAAGCAGGGAGAAATGGGGTGAGGGAATTTTTCTTGCAAATAGGGTGGCCAGGAGAAGATAACTTTAGTGAGAAGATAACTTTTGCAAAAAAGAACTGAAGGAGGTAGAGGACTAAGCAGAAGATAACGAGACAAAGCACTTTCTAAGCCAAATTAGTACGTACAAAGGCCCTGTGATAGAGCAAAATGGACATCTGAGAAACACTAGGGAGCTCGTGTGATAGGAGCTTAGGTAAGACATCCAGGGATGGGGTCCAAATCATGCGGGACATTGATGAACATTAAAAATGTTGACTTTTCCTTTGTGTGAAACAAGGAGCAGAGAAGTGATAGGATTTGACTGTCTGCTACATTTAGAATAGACTACGGAGGACAAAGGAGATAGCAACCAAACAAGGGACGACAGTTTCTTGGATCAGTGTGGTAATGTTAGGGAGAGGGAAGAAATGGTCAAATCCAGTACACATTCCATTTCAAGGGTATAAGTGACCAGTTGCTCATGGACTGAATGTGGAATAGGAGACAAGGAGGGCCCTGGGTCTTTTGTCCTGAGCAACTAGAAGAATGATGTAGTTGCTGGTTTGCAAAAATGAACCCCTCCTTTGATTATAATTCATAAAATCTCCTTCCATCAAGAGGTGGTGTCTTGGTTTAGCCTTAAGCCTAAGCTTCAAGAAACATTCCTGTTCTCTTGAAACTCATTTGCCATCCCTTGCCTCTGCTGGAAGCACAGCCCAGGCTGTCCTGCTGGAGGATGAGAGGCCATGTGGAGCAGAGAGAGGCTGTTCTAGCAGAAGCCAGTCTGTCCCAGCTGCCCTGGCCTCAGATTAGACACAAGTGAACCCAAAGGAGACTGAAAGGACTTCCCACCTGAGCCTAATCTGAGTGGCCAACCCACAGAATTGTGTGTTGAATAACTGGTGGCTGTTTTCAGGGCTAAATTCTACAGTGGCCTCCATAAAGACAAAGCTGCCTGTTACAAAAGTGCTGCCATTTAGTGAGGTGGAGCCTCCATTCTGAGTGAGGCTCTAATCCATTTGAACAAGAGCCTAAGTTCTTAGAGGGCAAATCTTTGCCTTTGTTCCTCTGACATCCAAAGCACCCTTACAACAGAGCTGGGCGCAGTATGGGTAATCAGTGAATTCTGGGCAGATGGAAGGCTGATAGATGGAAGAGTGAGGGAGTGGATGGATGGATGGATGGATGGATGGATGGATGGATGGATGGATGGATGGATGGACAGATAGAAGGATGGACAGGTGAGTGGATGGAATTGTTGTCTCCCTAATCATGAGTCAGATCCCTATAACACAGCCAGAAGAGCTTTATTTAAAAGCCTCATCTCCATGCCCACAGTTCTCAAGAGTTTGCAGGTGAACTTTAATTTCCTAGAGCTTTCGTCAGCAACAGAAACAGGATGGAACCCACAGATTCCTGTGTATCCTTGAGAACGTGAAGCAAATTTTCAGCCTCAATTTTGACCTCCCACACCCAGCCTTTTCCCAGATGTGCTGGCAAATAGGCAAATCAATTGTTTTGAGTTTTTCTTCCTCTCCACCCCCATGACATGTTAATCAGCAGTGAAAATGCCAGCAGCAAAGTCAAGAAGGCTGAGGACAGACACTGGGATAGCCAGCTGGTGCAGCCCTAGGCCCCTAGTGCTCCCATCCAGAGCTGGCTGGCCTTTCCAGGGCTCTGGGCCATTTTCTGCCTCCCCTCCCCAAGTGTTCCCCCACCCAGTGCCCCAGCCTCTCTGTGAAATCAATTTTAGTTCGTTTGTGGTGGGGTGGGGGCACCTCAGCTCTCACCAAGCATTTCCAGCAACTCTGTCCTACAACCACATAGTGCTGCACATTATACAGATTATTCTCATTTTAGAGATGAAGAGGGTTGAAGGACTTGTTCAATGTCAGACGCCCAGGTTGGGAATTTGGGGCCTGTTTTTCTGATTCCAAGCTCTTGCTTTTCTTTCCCTGCCATGATCATCAAAGCTTGTTCTCTGTGAAGGGTCAGACACATGGGGTAGAGGGCTGCTAAGCCCGCCACTGGTGGGGTCACATGCTCAGGTTTAGCTCAGGCATATGCATTTTAACAGGCAGCAGTCAGGCTCTGGCTGGGGTCCTCTAAGCTGCAGGAAGGGTCCTTTCCGGGCCCTGAAATAGCTGCTGCCCACAGGCTGATCTGACTTCGCTCCCTCCCCACCCCTTTCTGGGTTTGGCTCCAGATGTCTTCCAAAGCCAGTGGGGTGCCTGAGAGCTGAGAATAAAGGCCCAGTGGGAGAAGAGGCTTCAGTGAGGTCCCGTCACACCGTCTCCCACAGCCCTGGTATCAGTTTGTGAACCCCATTTGCAATCCTGCCATACTCAAAGCTGTTTACTAATGTGCAGGAGGGGGCTTCCCAGCTTTCCATATAGCCCTTCCCAGCGACCACCCACTGCTCCAACATCATGGGCAGGAGGGGAGCCCAGAGGGTCAGGACTCCCCTTAGTACTGGAGCCAGGGCATATGTGTGTATGGCATGTGACTGTGCAGATGTGTGTTTAGCGTGTGTGTATGTGTGTGTGTGTGCGCGCGTGCGCACTGAGGGTAGCTGTCATCTGAGTGCCCACCTACCCCTTAGGCTGCTGAGATCAGCCAGGCATAGCTCTTGGCAGGACCTACCCAGAGTGCCAGCTTGCTAGGCTATGGGTTCATTGCTTGTGTGCTCCTTCCCTACACTATACAGGACAAGTGAAGTCATCCCTGAAGGAAGTAGATGCATCTGCATGGGGAGTCTGACCAACCCAGTCCTACGATCTGTGTGATCTCAGCAGCCTCAGCTTCCCGGCCTGCAAAACGGTCTATGGATAGCACTATCTCTACATCCAGGACTGTCAGGGAGGCTGATGAGCTATGCCGGGGTCAAGTGCTTTGAAAATTGTAACATCTTACAGAGATGTGGCCTGCAACCACAGATGCAGCCACAAATATTTCTAAGAGGAACCTGAGAGTGCTGCAGCAGCTTGAATTTAGTTATGTGGTCTGGATTAGAGCGTGTGTGTGTGTGTGTGTGTGTGTGTGTGTGTGTGTGTGTGTGTAGCAAAAGTAAATAAGCAGATGAGTTCAGGAAGGATCCATGAAACTGGACAGCAGTGATTCTCTGTGAAGAGAACCTGCGAGCTAGGGGGCGGGGAGAGGCATGGACTGAGGACTGTACTTTTGTGCATCCTTTTGTACACTGCGACTTTGTACATAATATGCACATATGTAAAATACTCTGAGTAGTGTATTTTTGCATAAAAGAATTTACAAAGGCATGAGCACAGCAAAATGGAAAGATAGTGCTCTTCTGCTCTTCCCCATCAGGCACCAGAGCTCCCACCTAGGCCTCCCCCTTCCTCGTCAGGCACCCAGGGCTCCCCACTCCTCCAGTTTCAGCCCTTCTTTTCTCCCCATTTGATAAGTGAACTGAGATTCAAAGAAAGCAAAGACCCTGCTGTCACTGTTCCCTGGCCACAGGGAACATAGAACAAGGCAGATCTGAGATTAGATATAAAGGATCCAAGCAACCCAAAGTCAGGGGATGGCCAGCCCCACTTGGGATCCTCAAGAAAGCTAAGGGAGGGCTGGCCACACTGCAGTGTGGGCAGGGTACATGTGACAAGTTAGAGCAGAGGCATTTTGGGGCACAGGACATCTTGCCAGGATGTCACTACATGATTCACTGCCTGGTGGAGTGGACTTGCTCTTTGTAAAACTTAGGCATCAGCACCATTGGAGCAAAAAGTTTTAGGGATTCTGTAGGCTCTTGGGGGTGCTGAGGAGAGGGGGGAATCTGCCAGTGACCTCAGCCAAGGACTATCCTTTGGGCCTCTGTGTCCTCTGTCACAGAATGTGCTGCTACCTGGTCCCCAGGTGTGCCACACAAACTGGCTGTGAATACCTTCACTGCCATGACAGCTCCTGCCAGAGGTGGCTTGTCCTGCTCCAGGAGTAGGGAGGGGGACAAGGGTTGCCCTTCCTGTCCGCCCTTCATCCATGTCAGATGACATCTCCGAGGCAGCTACTAGAAAGGGAGCTGGAGAAAGAAACATGTGAGAAGAAGCAGACAGGCAGGCTAGCCAGGGCAACAGCCTGACAGAACATCAGCCTCCCTGGAGTACTGCCCCCTCCTGGGTGGCACGCAGAACGGGACTTGGCTCCCAGCAGGAAGTGTGACAGGAAGGTGGCTGCTCTCTGCTCTGTCTTCAGAGCCCGACAGACAGCTGTGAGCTGCTATCTAGAGTTGAAGGGAGAGGCAGCAGGCAGGGACATGTTTCCCTACAGACTTACGGGTGAGCCTCTGGGGCTGCCTGGCAACCAAGGGAGGGCTGTGAATCTGTCTCCAACCAGGTAGGCAGCAGGCCCCAATCGAGGTATGCCCCCTAACCCACTGACCCCTGTAGTCAGCCTTCCCCAAACTAGGGCTTGTGGTTATGGCAGGATTCATGGGCCATTGCCCAAGTTAAGACCTGACTTTGAAGGAGTGAGGTGGAGAGAGAACTTCAGCTGGGGGGAGGGGGCTTTGCTTTGATTCCCAGGACTCAGAGATGAACTGTTCCCTCCCACTGAGCTCAAGAGGCTTACTTGGGGAGAGGGCATTTAAAAATAGCCCCAACTGACTCGGAATACCTCTGCTCTCAGCCTGCTGCAAGTCAGATCCAATTACTCTGCTGACAAGAGGCATTTTGGCCCTGGGAGCCTGGCATGAACGATGCCACTCCAGGGAGCTGGGCACCCCAGCCTCTCCTGTTCCCACTGAGTCTCCAACAGTCCAGGAGAAAGGACCGGAGGGAATGTAAAGGTCGCCCACACAAGCCCAGCCCCAGGCTATAACTCCCATCCATCCATTTTCTTGATAGGATCTGGTTTCCTTGGCCTGCCCCCACACTTGAGCTGGCACCAGGTGAGCCCCCAGATATCTGGTCCGCGCCTGACATTCCACCACGACAGCCTCATATGTTTGGAATGTGAAGGCTTTTCAAAGTCCCCCACTAAGAATCAAGTGTCCCTCCTTTGGAGGAATTCCAGGTCACAGATGGGGACACAAAATTTAACACACACATAGAATGTCAATTCCATGAGGCGGGCCTTCAGCTATCAGACTCCCTGTTGGCACACAGTAGGAATGTACTCAATGTGTGCAGAAATTAGCCGATCAGAAGTAAAGAAGACTTTGAAGAAAAAAGAAAAAGCAAATGACTCCATGTAACCCTCTGTCAACTGTGAGGTAGAAAATAAAGAGACCCGGAAGCACCTGTCCTGTTACTCAAGGTCTGGTGGCCTCCTCCTAGCAGGGGCCAAGTACAGAGCTCCCTAGGAAACCTGTGTCTTTCTTTGCTCCAGCCAGAACCACTGTACATCGATTGTCTTTCAGGAACTTCCCCCAACACCAAGCCACTTGCCAATGGCCCTGTGGAATCTGCAAGTGCCCTGAGCTGAGGCTCCCTGTCCCAGGGGCTCAGCCCACCTTCTCCACAGAGCTGTCCTCTCCTTTCTATTCTGACTGTCTCCCTTCATTAAGCTCTCAAAATTATCAGATCCTGAAGGAATACAAACTGCCAGAGCTGTCACTACAGGGAGCCTGAACCCATCAGGCATAGCTTACCTGCCTTGTTTTGACACTTGTCACTTTCCACTCTAGGTTTTGTCCCAAACAAGTTCCTGGGGTGGAGGCAGAGTATTGGTCGTCTGCCATCACACACAGCCAGCCCTGACACACACGGGCATCTAGATCCCAAGGAAGTGCACGAAGGAGGGAACAGAGGCATCCTGCTAACACTACGCAGGCACATGTAAGGGATCCACTGTTGCTCGCTACTTTCACAGCCTGGACAAGAGAGGCAATGAGGTATTAAATGAGTTCACCCAGCTTACTGTACACCAACTGTACCAATGACAGGAGCAGGACAGGCAACTTCATTGGTGATAGATTTCCATTTGTTTGTCATTGTCTGCCTGTCCCGTCCTCCAAACCCATGGACAGTTGTTGGTGACAGATTAGAGTGTTCCTGGGCCACAGTCACAATCGAGGCTCTGCCCGTACCTTCCATAGAAGCCTTGCTTAAGCTCACTAGAAAGCCTTGGGTTGAAATCCACAGGAGTCACTGCCTAGGGGGTCTGCCCTTCACCGTGACATACAGGTGAGTGGCTTCCTCTTCCTCCTCCTGCCCCACCCGGTGTGAACACAGAAGTTGGGTGACAGCTGAGGAAACAACACCTGAACACTCTCCTCTGTCTCTGCCTCTCCCCTCACTTCCCCTTTGGAGTAATTCCCGGTGTATTTAGAGAGCAGAAAAGCAGAAAGGGGCAGAGGTAGCCACCGTACTGAGGGAAAGGAGAGACTCAAGAGGCCAATCCTGGCTGAGCGTTTGGACACAGAAAGAGAAGCAGGACTAGAGCAGGACCCTGAGGTCTCATGACCTACAGATGGAGCATGTGTTGCTCAGACCCCCGCCCACCACCGCTCACCACAGGCCCACAGCTGGCAGCAGGAGGGGGACCCTGCAAGCTCTATGGAGGAGAACTTGGCCAAGGCCAGGGGGTCCCAATGCACAAGCCCTGGTGACTGGGACCTCCACTCAGCATCCTTCATGTGTACAAAATGTACACTGAAGCTGGTCCAGGTAGCACTGCAATCAACCTAGAGTCCACTGACAGAGGAGGGGCACTACCCTGAAGCAGTGAGACACCATGATCTCCAGATTGCCTTGAAGTGAGGAGAGCAAGCACCCCTCAGAGCTTCAACTCTGAATCCTTACTTCATAAGAGTCTGCTACAGCCCAGGGCCCGGAACGGGAGCAGAAAGGCACCTCCTGCTACCCAGAGGCAAAGTCAGCCCTGGGCCTGAGGCTCTCTGGCTGCTGGCACAGCACTACCTTCACTGCACCACGTCCCATGTGGGTCAGAGGGAGCCAGAGCCCTGCCTCTCCTGCCAGCACTTAACCACCTCGAGTTAGGTGATCCTTCCTCTGTTGGCTCCAGACTCTTCACGTCCTCTCTTTGCTTCCATTCTTCCTGCTCCATGCTTGGCAAAGGTGAGGAAGAGACAGTCACCAAAGTTTGCCAGCAGATATGCCCAACTCAAAACATGCTCCAGCCTCCCTTTTTCTCCCATCAATCAAATGAGGACTCGTTCATTCTCTATCAGTGGCCACAGCAATGCTTCCTGCTTTTCCTCTTAATCACTAAGTGCAAAATAAATCTCCAAACTATATCTCTCTTTTCTTTCTTTGCAGTGCTGGAGATTGAACCCAGGGCCTTACATGTCATACATGCTAGCTAGACAAGTGTTCTACCACTGAGCTATTCTCCTAGCTCTGATCCATACTTTTTAAAGTGGTAACATCCTTTTCCTTAATCAAAGAAGCAAGTATTTACAATAATGGCTGACATTTTTATGACACCTACTATATGCAGAACTCAGCTCTGGCTTCGCAAGTGTCAATGTTTCTAATTCTCAAACTCTAAGATGTAGCTACTGTCACTGTCCCCACTTAACCAGGGTAGAGTGAGGTAAATAACTTGCCCATGGACACATTTAAGCAGAAAGTGGCCCTGTGAGCAACCAGGCAATGGACTGGATTCTGAGACTCACAACCCAAACCTCGGCTTGGAGGAAAGGCATCAAGGATTCATGAGACGGATGAACCCAGGCATGCACCACAGACTATCTGACAAACTTTTTTGACACCAGTTTTTTCAAAGTCATCCATTCCAAGAGAAGACCACAGACAAACATCCAGGGGCAATTCTGTAAGCAGTGCATCGCTCTACTGTATGACTCCTGTCTTCCGACTGATTACAAACTCTGAAAGGACAGTGCATGTGCTGTTCGGTTCTGCCCCCAAGTGCTGCAAGAGCCCTCCTTAGGCTCCCTTGGAGCTGCTCCAGCAGGTTCCCAGGCTGTGTTTAGCCTAAGACACCTGCACGTATCTGTCAGCAGGTGCGATCCTGATGGCCTGGCCAGGAGACCTCAAGAAAGAAGACGTGGTATCTGCATCAAGGAATTCTGGCCCTGCATGCTTAGGCCAGCTCTGGCTCTAGGTGGGAGGCAAGTGTGGCCCAGCGTGGCAGGCACTGCTCCCAGGCAGATGCCCCACCTTCTCAGCACCCCTTCACTCAGCACCTCCATCATACAGATTTCCTGCCTGTCCTGCTCATGCTCCCCTGAATCGGTAGCCTCAGCCACGGCAGCCTTATCAGCCACTTCTGCGGCTCCCTACTTCCTGCAGGGTAAAACCCTCTCCTGAGCATCACTGCTGACACACCCCACCACCTGCCCAGCTGAGCTACATCTGGGCCTCTAGCACACTAATGCCTTCCCACTGCCAAAGGTCTCCCAGATCCCAGGTGCCCTTTCTACCCATATTGTCCACAGTGACTCGAGCTGCACCTCCAGCTGCTCTGCCATCATCCCAGGCAGGCCTCCCAGACCATCTTCCTGGGGCTCTGCCACCCTAAGTCCTGAGACACCATCTGCCTTGTGCTTCTCAGTAGACAAGGCTGCCAGAAGCCTCACCGCAGTGGGCATAATGTAATGATTTGGTGTCACCCACCTTTTTAGCCAAATGGATCTGGTTGCCCCAACTGGAATGCAAGTAGGAGTTGCCCAGTGCCCTAGTCTTCGAGCCCTGTGCCAGCTCCCAGCAAGGGCTTCAGTGATCTTAATTTTAAATCCAATCATGCAAAACAAGTGTGACTCATTTTTCCCCTGTGCAAGCCACCGCTAGGGCCTTGGGTCTGGGAGTGTCCACTGCATTTTCAATCCAAGGCCAAAATAAATAAATAAATAAACAAACAAGACCTGATCCACCTAGGAAGAAAATCTAGAAGGAAGAACACTGACAGACTAGCACATCCTAGTGAATGAAATGATGAGGCTTAAGACTGGAAATTATATTTTCCAATTTCTTTTTTCTTTTCTTTTTTTTTTTTTTCTGGCGGAACTGGGGATTGAACTCAGGCCCTTGTGCTTGACAGGGAAGTGCTTATTCCACTGAGCCATCTCCCCAGCCCCTTTCCAATTTCTTATTCCATGATTTTATGATGGAAGAAAATGCAGCCATATAACAAGAAGAACAAATCAGATGGAGAGGGAAAAAGAGTGAGTGAGAGAGACAGACAGACAGACAGAGACAGACTCACACACAGAGAGAATCTGAGAGACAGAGACACACAGGGAGAGAGAGACAACACAATACCAAGTGAGAGAAAGCCAACCCTACACAGTCATTCACAGCCACACTGGGCAGTGAGGCGTCGGGTCTAGACAAAGCAATGCGGTGCATCCAGATGACTGGAAGTGCTGGAAGCTGGACTCTCAGGTTTCCTGCTCTACGGGGAAAGGGCAGCAGCCCTGGAAAGGATGGCAGGAGCCCCAACTACTAATCCCCAAATCCCAGACAGATCTTAAATATGAGAATTGAAAGCCAGTGAAAGGAAATATAGCTTCATGTGGTAGGACACAGTTCATGGTACTCATTTCTGTCCAAGAGGAGTGAGCAGCAGGGGCAAAGTCAAGTTCTACACGGTTTTAGATAACTCTTAAGAGCTCCATAAACAGACATCCTTTGCAAAAACTAGGCTGCTTGGGCCATGACAAGGATGATGTCAGGAGAGATCATCACCTTATGCCTCCCTATATCTGCGAGTCCGCATCAGGGCCAGGGTCTGGGTAGGAGGGGAGAGACTTCACGTCAGATTCTCTGTGGCCCAGCACGCAGCCAGGGCACCCTGAGGACTACCCCCACCCCAGGCACAGGCGTCAGTGTCTCTGTCCCCAGCCACCACCCCTGGCAGGAGGTCCCGAGAAGTCAGGCCTTCTCCGAGCCTCATTCTTCCCATCTGCATAATGAACCAGATAAAGAGCACTCTTTATCTTGGGACTTATCCAGCCCTGACATTTGTCCCACTCCAAGGCCATCTGGTCTGGTGGCTCCTAGTGGCCTGGAATTATGAATAGAATGGTTTTGTGTCTTTGAGAAGCTCACTGAAGCCAGCAGCCCAGCCAGTGCCACAGGCCTAATGCTGGGGAAGGGTTAGAGCCAGCCTGAGTGTGGGCTGCTGGGCCTCAGCCCCCAAAGGAAGGTGATGCTCTGGAGAGGCCAAGAGAGGCCACCTCTACTCAGCAAGAGCCTATCAGGAGCCAGAGTGTGTGGTGAGTGGGGATCACATGTGTGCAAGCTGTGGGTCAGTGTGTTTCAGTGGGTGTGCGCATGCACAAGTATATAGGTGTGAGGATAGAGCTGTAGGAGTGGATACAAGGCCAGAGTGAGTTGGGTGCCTGCACATGTGCACAGGGAGGGTGCTCACAGGTGTGCGGAGATGTGCATAAGGCGTGGGTATATGTGTACGAGGGCGTGTGGCCTGTGTGAAGGTGTACGCAAGTGACCACACCGGCAGAACCACAGTCCGGATGGGAGGCAGTGGGTGGAGGTACTGTAGGAAAGGCTTCTGTCTGCAGGAGCTCCGGTTGTCAGGGCCCTAAGGAATGGGCTGCCCCATAGGAAGAGCCCCTCAGACTCTGTTATCAACTCCAGTCCTTAAATTATTTACCTGGACATCCTACATGCACATCCAAGGCAAACTGCTGCCCTACCACCACCTCCCTGTCTTACTCCTTGGGACTATGGAGCTCATGTGGAGCCCAAAACCTAGGTCAGGGCTGGCCAGATTGCTCAATGGATTAAAACACCTGCTTAGGCAGATGCTGGGGCTGAGGGTTTGATTCCCCAGGCTGCCTTGCTGGTCCCACCCCCTGAGTGTGCTGGGACTGGGGCGACTGAGACTGGGCATGGTGGTGCACACCTATAATTGCAGTGCTTGGGAGGCTATGAA
>PVKA01020159.1:12458-40953 GCA_004027165.1 Ctenomys sociabilis | reverse complement strand
AAAAGATTTCAGTTTTTCCCCATTTAGGATTATATGAGCTTTTGGGTTGTCATAGATGGCTTTTATCAAGTTAAGATAGAGTCCATCTATTCCAATTTTCTGTGGGACCTTGAACATGAATGAGTGTTGGACTTTGTCAAAGGCTTTCTCTGCATCAATTGAGATGATCATGTGGTTTTTAGATTTCAGTCTATTAATATAGTATATTACATTTATAGATTTTCGAATATTGAACCATCCTTGCATCCCTGGGATGAATTCTACCTGGTCATGGTGTATGATCATCTCGATGATTTGCTGTATTCTATTTGCCAGGATTTTGTTGAGTATTTTTGCATCTATGTTCATGAGGGAGATTGGCCTGTAGTTCTCCTTTTTGGTTGTGTCTTTCCCTAGTTTTGGAATGACTATTATACTTGCCTCCAGAAATGATTTTGGGAGGACTTTTTCCTTTTCAACTTTGTGGAAGAGTTTGTGGAGTGTGGGGATTATATCTTCTATAAATTTCTTGTAGAATTTAGCTGTGAATCCATCGGGCCCTGGACTTTTCTTTGTCAGTAGGCTTTTTATGACGTTCCGAATTGCGATGGCTGTTATCGGCTTATTGAGATTTGTAATATCTTCTTGATTCAGATTTGGTAATTTGTACCTTTCGAGGAATCTGTCCATTTCTTCTGTGTCTTCTATTCTGTGAGCGTAAAGATTTTCGAAGTAACTATTGATAATCTTCTGAATTTCCACTGGGTCTGGGGTGATTTCACCCTTTTCATTCCTTATCACTTGTACTTGAATTTTCTTTTGCCTCTTTTTGATGAGGTTGGCAAGAGGCTTATCAACTTTAGTTTTTCAAAGAACCAACTTTTTGATTTGTGGATTCTCTGAACTGTTTTTTTCATCTCAATTGAGTTAATTTCTGCTCTAATCTTTATGATTTCTTCCCATCTTTGCGCTCTGGGTTTTGTTTGCTCTTCTTTTTCTAGTTGTCGGAGGTGCAACATTAAGGCGCTAATTTGTTCCCCTTCTGTTTTCGTGAGTTCATAGGTATTATTTTCCCTCTAAGAACTGCTTTCATCGCATCCCATAAATTCTGGTAAGTTGTACTTGAATTTTCATTGAATTATAGATATTGTTGAATTTCTTGTTTAATTTCTTCTGCAACCCATTGATTGCTGAGTAGGGTGTTGTTTAGTTTCCATGAATTTAGCTGGTTTTTCTGGTTTCTTCTGTCATTTATTTCCAATTTCATTGCATTGTGGTCAGATAGTATGCATGGGATAATTTCTATTTTCTTGCATATACTTAAGCATGACCTCTGGACTAGTATGTGGTCTATTTTGGAAAATGACTCTTGTGCACCTGAAAAAAATGTGTATTCAGCTGTGGTTGGGTGGAACACTCCGTATATGTCCACCAGGTCCATTTGTTCCAAGCTCTGGTTCAGTTCTGCTACTTTCTTGCTAATTTTTTGTCTGGTTGACCTATCTTTTTGAGATAAGGGTGTGTTAAGTTCTCCTGTTAAGATTGTGTTCTTAGACATTAAGGTTTTCATGTCCCTTAAGATTTGTCTTACATAGTTGGGTGCTCCTGTGTTTGGTGCATAGATATTTATGAGTGTTACTTCTTGCTCTTGAATTTTTCCCCTGACCAATATATAATGGCCTTCTCTGTGTCATTTGATCATTCTTGGTTTGAAGTTGAGACTGTCTGAGAACAGAATTGCTACTCCTGCTTTTTTCTGAGGTCCTGGGGCATGTAGTATTGTTTTCCATCCTTTGACTTTGAGCCTATAAATGTCCTTTTGTGTTAAGTGTGTTTCTTGTGTACAGCATATTGTTGGATTTTGTTTCCTAATCCACTGTGCCTGTCTATTTCTCTTAATTGGAGAATTGAGTCCATTTACATTTATGGTTATAATTGAAATGTGCTGACTTATGTTTGTCATGATATTTACCTGGTATTGTTTACTCCTTTGTAACATGTATTTAATTGACTGTCCTGTTTACTGGGTTTCTTCCACTCTCTTTCATGGAGTTCTGGTCGTTGTTGTCTGTCTCTAGAACCTCTTTCAGCAGCCTGTGAAGGGATGGCTTTGTCATCATGAAATTCTTCATTTGTTCTTTGTCATGGAACTATTTCACTTCTCCATCAAACTTGAAAGAGAGTTTTGCATGGTATAATAGTCTGGGCTGGAATTTGTTTTCATGTAGGACGTGAAGAACTCTGCTCCATGCTCTCCTTGCCTTCACTGTTTGTGTAGAGAGGTTGGCTGTAATTCTGATGGGTTTTCCTTTGAATGTGAGCTCTTTCTTCTCTCTCGCAGCTTTCAGTATATTATTTTTGTGTTGGATTTCTGCGATCTTAACTATGATATGTCTTGGTGTGTTTCTACTTAGGTTGAGGTTATTTGGTGTTCTGTATGCTTCGGTGACCTGAATATTGGATTGTTTCCTCATATTTGGGAGGTTTTCCGCAATTATTTCTCTCCAAATTCATTTTATGTCATTTGTATTGACTCCTTCATTCTCGTTGATACCAATTATTCTCACATTGTTCATTCTGGTGTCATCCTGCAGGTGATGGATTATTTTTTCCTGCATTCTCGTTGTTTTTAAGAGATCCTTTCTCACCTTTTCACTAGCTGCTCTGGCATCTTCAAGATCTGAAACTCTGTTTTTGCTTTCGCTCAAACGGTTTTGTAGATTCGTGATTGCTATTTTTAGTTCTTCTATATCTCTTTGACTGGGTTTCATGTGTTCTATTTCTTTTCTGTATTGCTCATTCAAGGAATCCATCATATTTCTGATCTCCTATATTTTTTTTATCCATGTCTTCTTTAGAGGTAGTTATTAATTCTTTTTCTACTGAGTTTCTTCCAAGTTGGATTTCCTCTGTATATTTCTGGACTTGTTTCAGTATTTCAGATCCTATGACTTCAAAAAGTTTTTTTTTTTATTTCAGAACTTATTTCTGCTTTGAGTTCCTCATGATCTTTCTGCTGTTGTTTCTTTGCTTCGGATGCTGTTAATTCATATATATATATCAGTTGGAATAGTGCTCTCTGCACTTGTTCTGGGTGAGCATCGTTTTTCCACCCAATGTTTCTGGAATTCATTCTTTATTTCAGATACTATGTATTCAAATATTTCTTTTTTAAATTGGGGAATTACTTCTCGTTTTATTTCCTCTATAGCTTTCTGCTGTTGTTCCTCTGCTGCTGTATCTGTTAGTTCATTCATTGCAGCTGAGCTAGTGTCCTCTGCCCTTCCTGATGGACTCGAGGTCTGGGATTGCAGTTTTCCCCTTCTCTTTGTCATTTTGTATAGCACTGACCTTTGACCTTTGGTGTAGAACTTTGGTGCAGCTATAACCTTAGCTTGTTATGAGATTCGGGTGCCAGTCTATTAAGTTTGAGATTTTCCAGGTATGCCTATCCTAGGTCCATCTGTTGTGTTCAGTTCTTTTTTTGCTGCCGCTCCTTTGGTTCCCCTCTGTTGGTTCCCGGGGTCAGCTCTCCTGTGTCAGGCAGGTCGTTCCCCAGGTGGGCGGGCCTGGGCTTTGGTGGGTCTTCTGGGCTCACAAAAGGATAGTGGATGATCTTATTCACTGAGTAGTCTGTACTGGGTCGCCCAGCCTGTGCTGAGTCTACAGGCCGTAACCCAAGAAGGCTAGGAAAGGTCCCTCTGGTGCAGTGGGCCTGGAGCCCTCACTCACAGGCCAGGCTGTGCTGGGTTTTGGTCCGTAGCGTAGGACCATGGATTGCTGAGATATGTCCCTCCGGTGTGGCAGGCTTAGAGTTCTCTCTCCAGGCCAACCTGCACTGGGTCTGGGGCTGTGGGGTGGGACTGGTAATCACCTGGAAATGTTTCTCTGGCACAGTGTGCCTGGAGCTGTCACCAGGCCATGGAGGGGGGTGGGGGCAGGTAATCCCTGGGAAATGTCTCTTGGGCCCGGTGTGCCTGGAGTTCTACACTCACTGACCTTTGATGCCCAGAGAATTGGGGAAATTCCCACTCGATCAGTGGGCTTTAGGTCAGGGGATCTGGGGAGGTGCTGGTGAATGGGTCCTGAGGTTTCAGGCCAGTCACTGGCTTGGAGGGGTTGGGGACAGGGATCCGCATAGCACACGTGGGAAGAAGCCAAAGGCTCTCCCTCAGACTCACCACACTCTCACTGATCTGGGAAGCCTGGTGAGTCCTGTAAATTCGCTCTCGCTGGGAGAGCTTGGCGGGGGATCCAGGAGGCCGCTGGAGTCAGCCACTGTCTCAGGCCAGTCTCTGGCTGTGCGGCATGGGCGGGATTGAGTAGACTGCTGGTGTTGGTCTCGCTATCTCTGGAGGTCTCTGGGGCTGGGCGGCCATGGGCGCTGGCGGGATGGAAGAAGATGGCGGAGTCGGCCGTGCTGTCTCTTGCCGAAGATTTTCAAAGTAGCTGTTGACAATCTTCTGATTTTCCACTGAGTCTGTGGTGATTTCACCCTTTTCATTTCTTATTGCTTGTATTTGAATTATTTCTTTCCTCTTTTTGATGAGGTTGGCTAGAGGCTTATTAACTTTATTTAGTCTTTGAAAGAACCAACTTTTTGATTTGTGGATTCTTTGAACTGTTTTCTTCATCTCAGTTGAATTAATTTCTGCTCTAATCTTTGTGATTTCTTCTCTTCTTTCTGGGTTTCATTTGCTCCTTTTTTAGACTTCAGAGGTGCAACATTAGGGTGTTGTTTTTCCTGTTGTGTTTTCCTAATGTGTGAGTTCCCTCTAAGAACTGCTTTCATCACATCCCATAGATTCCAGTAAGTTGTGCTTCAGTTTTCATTGAATTGTCGATATTTTTTAATTTCTTGTTTAATTTCTTCTGTGACCCATTGATTGCTGAGTAGGCTGTTGTTTAATTTCCATGAATTTAGCAGGTTTTTCTGGTTTCTTTTGTCATTTACTTCTAGTTTCATTGCATTCAGGTCAGATAAAATGCATGGGATAATTTTTGTCTTGTTGCACTCTTAAGCATGACCTCTGGAGTAGTATGTGTTCTATTTTAGAAAATGACTCTTGTGCAGCTGAAAAAAATGTGTATTCAGATATGGTTGGGTGGAACACTCTGTATATGCTCACCAGGTCCATTTGTTCCAAGCTCTAATTCAGTTCTGCTACTTCCTTGGTAATTTTTTGTCTGGTTGATCTATCTTTTTAAGATAAGGGGGTGTTAAAGTCTCCTGTTAAGATCATGGTCTTAGATATTAGATATTTCATGTCCATTAAGATTTGTGTTAAATAGTTGGGTGCTCCTGCATTTGGTGCATAGATATTTATAAAGTGTTACTTCTTCCTCTTGAATTTTTCCCCTAACCAATATATAGTGGCCTTCTTTGTGTCATTTGATCCTTCTTGGTTTGAAGTTGAGACTGTCTGAGAACAGAATTTCTACTCCTGCTTTTTTCTGAGGTGTTGGGGCATGTAGTATTGTTTTCCATCCTTTGTCTTTGAGCCTATGAATGTCCTTTTTGAGTTAAGTGTGTTTCTTTTATATAGCGTAGTGTTGGGTTTTGTTTCCTAATCCACTGTGCCAATCTATTTCTTTTAATTAGTGAATTGAGTCCATTTTCATTGATGGTTATAACTGAAATGTGTTGACTTATCATTGTCATATTTACCTGATGTTGTTTAGTCCTTTGTGCCCTGTTTTTAATTGTCTGTCCTGTTTAGTGGGTTCCTTCTATTCTCTTTCGTGGATTCTGGTCATGATTGTCTCTCTGTAGAACATCTTTCAGTAGCCTGTGAAGTGATGGCTTTGTCATCATGAAATTTTTTAGTTGTTCTTTTTTTTTTTTCTTTAGTTGTTCTTTGTCGTTGAAGTATTTCACTTCTCCATCAAACTTAAAAGAGAGTTTTGCAGGGTATAATAATCTTGGCTGGAATTTATTTCATAGAAGACTTGTAGAACTCTGCTCTATGCTTTCCTTGCCTTCATGGTTTGTGTAGAGAAGTTGGCTGTAATTCTGATGGGTTTTCCTTTTAATGTAATCTGTTACTTTCTAGCAGCTTTCAGCATATTATTCTTGTGTTGGATTTCTGGGATCTTACTATTATATGTCTCGGAGTGTTTTTACTTGGGTTGCTGTTATTTGGTGTTCTGTATTCTTCAGTTACCTGAACTTTAGATTGTTTCTTCATCTTTGGGAAGTTTTGTGTGATTTCTCTTGCCAATATTCTTTTTATATCATTTATATTGACTCCTTCATTCTCATTGATGTCAGTTAATCTCACATTGTTTATCCTCGTGTTATCTTGCAGGTGACAAATTATTTTTTTCCTGCATCCTAGTTGTTTTTAAGAGATCCTTTCTCACCTTTTCACTAGCTATGCCAGCATCTTCATGATCTGAAACTCTGTCTTTACTTTCACTCAAACAGTTTTTTAGATTCGTGACTGAGATTTTAAGTTCTTCTATATCTCTTTGACGCTGCTTCATGCGATCTACTTCTTCTCTGTGTTGCTCATTCCAGGAATCCATAATATTTCTGATCTCCTGGATTTGTTTTTTATCCATGTCTTCTTTAGAGGTACCTATGAATTCTTTTCCTGCAGAGTTGTTTCCAAATTGGAGTTCTTCTATATATTTTTGGAATTGATTCTCTACTTCAGATGCTATGATTTCAAAGAATTCTTTTTTGATTTCAGAAATTATTTCTGCTTTGAGTTCCTCATGACCTTTCTGCTGTTGTTTCTTTGCTTGTGACGCTGTGAATTCATACATTTCAGCTGGAATAGTGTTTTTTGCACCTGCTCTGGGTGAGCATTGGTTTTCCCTCAGATATTTCTGGATTTAATTCATTACTTCAGATGCTATGTATTCAAAAATTTCTTTTTTTAGTTCAGGTTTTAATTCTGGTCTGAGTTCCTCTATACCTTTCTGCTGTTGTTCCTTTGCTTCCATCTCTGTTAAATCATTCATTTCAGCTGAGCTAGTGTCCTCTGCATTTACTGGTAGACTCGAGACCTGAGATTGACTTTTTCTCCTTGTCTTTGTCATTTTGTATGACCTCTGACCTTTGGTGCAGTTACAACCTTAGCATGTTATGAGATTTGGGTGCCAGTCCTTTAAGTTTGAAATTATCCAGTTATGTCTGGCCTGGATCTAGCTGTTGTGTTCAGTTCCTTTTTGTTGTAGCTCTTGTCATACAACTGTGAACCTGTGGTTCCACTCTGTTGGGTCCCTGGTCCCAGAGCACTGGGGAGTTCAGAAGCTATCCCACACACTCACCAGGCCAGGTGAGGTTGAATGGGGTGGGAGGAGATTCGAAACAATTTTCACTAGCTTAACCAGCTTGGGGACAGGGGCTCTAGGGAGTTGCCAGGCAAGTCGGTCTTGGATGTCTCAGGCAGACTGCTGGATAGCTCGGAGGTCTTCGGGGTAGGGGGCTCCAGATAGTGCAGAGCACACGGGGGAAAGCCAAAAGCTCTCCCACACACTCAAGGAACCTGGTTCGTGTGGATCCGGTGGCGGGAGATTTGCAAAAATTCTCACCTGCCTGGTGGGCTTGGGGGCAGGGGCTCCAGGGAGTTGACAGACAAGTTGGTCTGGTGTGTCTCAAGCCTGTTTTATTTTGTTTTGTCTTTTGTTATGGCGGGTTGAACTGAGTATCTTGTGCTTAACACACAGGTACTTGTATAGCTGAGCTAGCTTCCTATCCTCAAGACTGTTTGGATGTTAGCTATGTGTTTCCTGAAGTCAGGGCTATGAAATGCTATCTGATCCAGGAAAAATGATAGAAATGGGCAGCTGATGACAGCAGTAGTCATATTCCAAGGGTGGGTCATAGAGCTAACTCAGTAGAATAAGCCCTTGCCTGGCAAGCACAAGATCCCAAATTCAATCTCTGGTACTGCAAAATATAAAAGGATGGGTAGTCACTTCCCCACAGGCAAGGAGCAGGCCACATGGGAGGGCAGAGGTGAGAATACTTTTGAGTTGTACCTGTCAATAGGATCATTTATATCAGGAAAAGACCTCAGCGAGAAAAAGGCTTATGCACGTACTACCAGAGAAACCAGAAACTGTGAATAATATAGCACGTGGCCACCCAGAAAGTAGGACCTGTAGGAGAGAGAAGGCCAGCAGGAAGTCCTGAAGGATCCAGAGTGTCTCAGAATAGAAAGTGTCAGGTTTTCAAGTCCAGACTGTGCAAAGTTCTGTCTCCACTAGACCAGTAAAGAATAAGACCAACCTTACCTCTTTTTATTTCCATTCTCTCCTTCTCTTAATTTCAAACACAGTGACAGCTGAAGAAATAGTGAATGCGAGCCCAGAAGGTCAAGTAAGGGCACAAAGAAGGCAACCCCGCTTCCTCCCCAGGGAGGGTCTCCAGTGCAGAGCAGGGTCCAGCAGAGAGGCAAAGAGATAACATCACGCTTACAATTTGATTATCTGTTTGGAACTGGCATTTCAAGACTGTATGTGCAATTACCTATTATTCATGAGTTGTCTGAAAAGTCATAGTCCTGCACAATTTTTATGCAAGAAGAAGTATTCTTCCTATTAAATGAGGGTGGTAGATAGCAAGAATCAAGCTGTGATGTATGTTAATAGTATAGTTGCCTTATGCAAGAAATTTTGTGCATCAACCTAAATTTTCTCTTAGTGCAATTTTAATCTTTTTATTCTGTTTTAATATTCATGCAGGTGAAAAAACAAATAGTAACTGGCACAATCGGACTCTGTTCCTTCTTGACCTTTTCTATTCCTATGCACTGATAGTACAGTGCTGTATCTCTTCTTTGCATGCCAACATTAAAAAAAATTGAGGGCTAGAGAAGTGGCTTAGTAGAATAAGCGTTTTCCTGGGAAGCACAAGGGTCTGAGTTCAATTCCCCCCAAAAAAGAAAAACTTGGGGGGAAGGGGACTGAAAATCAAAGTCAGGGACCTGAGCTTACCAGACAGGTACCATGCCACTGAGCTGTATCTCCAGCCCAGCTCTCCAATTTTTAAAAATCTATTACCTGATTTTACATACATTTATTTATCCATTTAATTCTAAACTTTGCAAATTCATTTTAAAACGTATTGCCAATCTGAATATAGTATTCCAATTTAAAAATAATAATTTAATAAAATTTAAATAACTTAATAATTTCTAAAATGTAGTGTTTAATACACTACTGGGCTTTACTCATCCATACTCTAATAGGGTTTTTTAAATAAAAAATCTTTTAAAGATTCTCTGGTTACTGATATAATCACAAGTCCTCCTTAAGTATCAGCAACTGTACTGGTTATTAGGGCTTATCAATATTCAGAATATTTCACTCCCTGAATAGCATATCTACCTTGAATGTTTATGTTACACCATAAAGGATCCCACAAATAAAATGCAAAGCAAAAGCTATAAGGAAAAGAGTTTTGATTATAGTTAAAGTATTAAGAAGAAATAAAATTTGTAATTAATACAATAACCAAATCCCAATAGAAACTTGAATGGGTGGAACCTCTATGGGAAAGCATTCACCTTCCTTTCTCTAATGTGGTGATCTCCCAGTCTGTATAGGAAGTTGAAGGAATTCAGAAATCAAAATATTTAATTCATACAGTAATTGGGTACCACAGAAAATATGCTTCATTAAAGAGTATTTCATTAAATTTTTGCTGAACTAAGGCAGTACAATTTTATGAATGCATTTGTGCTTCAAACCTAGGTTTCCATAAATTATCTATTGTCTTGTTAAAAAGAAAGGATAAAGTGAAATGATATGTGTTAAGAATATGAATTTTGGTTGACACAACCTCTAACCTTGAGACTTTAACTTTCATCTGAATCCAGGAATCCTGGGTTTGGCAAGCTCTGATGAGCTTTGTCGGAAATATATTCAGGATTCTTTTCTTCTAGTTGAATTTGAAGCACTCGAAAAGAAAAATCCAAAGTGTAGTAATTCTGATAGTAAATTTCAAGAAAGCATAGAAATATTTAAGAACTTAATGTGTACTAGTATGGCACTAAGGAAACAAAATAGCATCACAGTGTTTTACTATTTAATTGCTCGAAGGCATTGGAAAAAATGTTTGCTGTGTTCTACAGGCTCTCCCCAGCCCTCTTTGCATTGGTACAGCAAATGCTTCTGACTGGTTACATCAATCCCACTCAGAAACTGGGTTATGGTTCTAGAACATGCCACAGAAAAGGCAATGCTGAAATACATTCATAACCAGATCAAAAATAAGAAATAGCTAAAATTGTTCTCCGTGGTTAAAATTAGTAAATATTTGATAAATGACTGAAGAAAAAGACAACTACAAATTTTAGTATCAGCTCATAGATGAGAGGAGGAGAATGAAAAACTCTTTTGTGTATTTGAAGAAGAGTATTTCTTAGCTGCACATCATAAAGCAATAAGCATTTCTGCTGCTCAAATAGTGTGTGCTATTCTCTATCGATTGTAGAAGTCCTCAAAAATTTCCCCAAAAGGGACTTTGTAGTTCATTTTTACACTTCTAGCCCCTAAAACATTGTTTTTCTTATTGAAAATGTTCAATACTTACTAATCATGAGTACAATTTCATTTTGATACTTAAAGACAAAAATTTCATTTGCAATCTTTACATGAAGAAAAAAACAGGAAACCAGGAAAATGGATAAAACCAGAAGTCCGGAGGCCCACCTCTACTTTTCAATGAACTAATCATTTAAATATTCTTGTTTTAGGTTAAATGAAAACAAAAAATAAAGTTTAAATTTTTAAATTGAAAAATGAGTTAAATTTTATAAAATAACACAAAAATAATAGTATGAAGCTTAAGTAGAATTGCACCATAACAAAGAAAAAAGTTATTTTCTAAATAACTTTTAGAAATACAGTTTACTTACTAAAAGTATTTGTTCTTTCTCAGGTAAAATTTTGGATCAGTTTTCAGTTTGCAAGTCTTGAAGGGGCCTTTTATTGTGAATTACTTGCAAAAATCAACTAGGGGGGCTGAGGAGATGGCTCAGTGGAATAAGCACTTCCCTAGCAAGCACAAGAGCCTGAGTTCAATCCCCGGTTCCACCAAGAAAAAAAAAAAATCAACCAGGATTTCTAATTCCTGTTGGAAGCATACAATGAGAGAATAGAGTCAAATCTTACATGACAAACAATAACTTGCTCAATTTTTGCTGCAGAAGGCTACTATCAAAGAATGTAGAAGTGGAAGCTTGTGAGTGATTGTTTAAATTTTTTTTTCATTTTCCATAATTTCTAATCTCAATTCTAGTTACTTTACTTATGTAAAAAACAGCCTATCTTAAGGCTTCATCATGTAGAAAGCCAATTTTTTCCAGCACCATTTATTAAAACATCTATCTTTATTCCAGTGAACATGTTTGGTCCCTTTGTCAAAGATAAGGTAGCTGAGTGTGTTTGTAGTTGTGTCTGCATCTTCTAATCTGTTCCATTGATCCTTGGGTCTGGTTTTGCTGTTGTTGTTTGTTTGTTTTGCCAGTACCATGCTGATTTTATTACAATAGCTTTGTAGTATAATTTTAACTCAGGGATTGTAATGCTTGCCACCTTTCCTTTGTTGCCCAGGATTGCGTTCACTAATTTAGGTCCCTTCTGGTTCCAGATGGATTTTTAGGAATCTTTTTTTCTAGATCTGTGAGGTATACAAATGGTATCCTTCTGATTTCTGCTGACCTTGTGAAAGGAGTAAAGTGTAAACTTTTTTATTTTTATGCTTATTATATTTTTCTTTTGAATCTCTTATAACATTTTTGTTATTGTTTTGTTTTTCCTTAAACCAGTCTTGTACATTTATATCTAGTATTCTGAATAATTAATTGGAAGATAGCATCATGGAATATAGCAACCATTCAAACTCTTGAATTCCTATTATTTTATTTAGTGAGATTCTGTATTGTTTCTAATGCTGTTTTATTTTTTTTCTATCACTATTTTGTATGCTTTAAAAAAACAGACCTTGTGGTACACACGTGTAATTCCAGCCCTCTTGGAGGCTGAGGCTGAAGGATCACAAGTTCAAGTGCAAGTAGCACAACTTAGTGACTTAGAAAGACTTGTGTCAAAATTAAAAAGGGAGAGCTGAGGACATTCCTCACCATGGACACTGGGTTCAAGCCCAGGATGGCAACAAAATGCTCTTCAGCCTTTACTCAGGCCTGGTGTTTGCAGGACTTCCATCTTTTCAGTAAAATGTATCTATTCTAAAACCAGAGGAAAACAGTGCTATAGACACAATCTTTTAAATATATACTATCAATATAAGACAAATATAGATATGCAGAGGGGTTGGTCAGAATGACAGACATAAACTCTTCTCAATACCCACATCTCCTTTGCCCAGACATGTGAGAATCACACTTTCCCCACCCTTTTGAAACAAACCATGGGACTTAGCGCTGGTGAGTGAAGGACCGTGGGACACTTAGTGCTGGTGAGTGAGGGACTGTGGGACACTTAGCGCTGGTGAGTGAAGTACCAACTGAAGCAATCAGTGCCATGCTTAGGTAGAAGCATTTCAAAGCCACTGTGGTTTCTTTTTGTACCAAGAATATAACTCAGGACCTAAAGCTTTCCAGGCAGGTCTAGTGCTGTGCCACTGAGCAATATCCCCAGCTCTGCTATGCAAACTGGCATGTCTTCTCCACCCACTCCTCTGCAAGTAGAGACTGTGGTAGATATACAGCAGCCCAGAGGGTAGTGTCCCTCAGCCCGGGCCACCAAGTCACTGTGTAAACCACTGACAATGGAGAGTTGCCTGCCTGGTCCTGCACTCACCCTTATCTGAGCAAGAAATAAACATCGTTTGGGCACACTAAAAATCCTGCTGTTCCCCACAAATGCATTAGAGATTCTTCTGATTAACATAGTTGCATAGGAGAGAGCTCCAAATTCAAAAGACAGAAGTGTGATATCAGCCCTTTGAAAGCAAACCAAAGTAGAAAAACAAAAGGCAATCTATGCCAAATATTGAGGATTTGTGGCTTACTTGCTAACAAGTTTAGGGGTCAGATGGTACATGTTAAGGCACATTTGAAATAAGGCTTTGTCCTTGCCAGTTGCCAGTTGCATGGTTTGGGTAATTACCTTAGAGTCTGTCAGTTTGTTTCCCTATGGAAATCACAATCAAAAACTAGACTGGGAACAATTCTATGTTCCCAAGAATATGTCTATAAAGGATTTAGTACAATTGAAGTAGGAACTGAAGTATAAACTGCATATTTGTTCCCTACTCATATTTTCCTTTATTTCATATGAAAATCTTGTGTTCCAGAAAGGAAAGACACTGTGATAGATACTGAGTCTACAAAATGACTAATTAATGAATAAATTAAAATTTCTGTATAAAAGACAACAGATATAAGCCACTTAGCATTCAATCAAAGGGATTAATGTGTTAAGTTTCTACAGAGGTAATTGATAAGACCTTTAAACACTTTAAAATTTCATATGGTGTGGAAATGGGCAATAAAGTTATCTTTCTCCAGTGAGAAATGAGACTAGAAGGCAAACTTTAGGAGGTGAGGAACAATATCCACTTATTTCTACTAAGTCCTCAGTGTTCTGCATAGTCTATCCACAGGTAGAAACTCTGCACATATTTTTAATTATCTAATATATGACCAACATTAGATATTCCAACTCAGAAAACAAAATAAAATGAACTGATTGATCACAGCCCATTTTCTTCCTTTTGTTCATTTTTCTTTTTTCATTATGTTTTCTGGCATATGTATTTTTTTTCATTTTATGGAAAAAAAATTTCAGAACAAAATAGTAAGAGAACAACTGTAATTAAAATATTGCATATTATTGTCCTCAAAATAGTTACTCAAACAGAGTTCAAGATACAGGCATAAAAGGTGTCCAAATGACATTAGGAGAAATGTTTCTTTTCAATTAACAAAAAGAAACTAGTATTCTAATTATCTTAAATATATGTTCATTATTTTTTCTGATTCAATAATATCTGAGCTCCATTCTGGGTGGTAAAGATCATGTAGTGAACAACACTAAATCCCTGTCATGATGGAGTTTACATTCTCAAGGGACTTAAAATTATTTTTGATGACGGGGGGGTGGGTGGGCCAGTTCATGTTCTGAAAAATCAGATTACCCCAGTGATCCCACTTCAGTGGATTTTGGTGCGTTATAATGTCAACAGAGATTAGTTTAAATACTTATAAAATCTTTGGCAAAAGAGTACCAGATTTACTGTCTATGGTTTAATTTTCAAAAAAAAAATAAATGCTTACAGAGGCTTCCATTGCAATCCGCACTGCTGCATCTGTGGTTTATTTTCAGTTATTACCCCATGAGTTAGTAATTAAGGAAGCCTTGGCTGAACGGGAAAAATTGATTAATTAAATTTGTTCTCACAGCAGTAAATCAATCTGCTTTTGATAGAAATAAACAGTAACAGAAACACAGAATCAAACAGCTTGGTGCCTTTGTGCTAAAAGAGTTAACCATTTTAACACAAACGATGTGAGATGGTGGCAACATTGCATGCAAACATCTGGACATACTTCATGGCTTACGAGTAACCTAGTTAGTTCTCTTAAACCCTACAAGACAGGAGGCACTCCCTTACCAATGCTTTCTTTTCCTCTTACTTCTCCATCTGCTCCTTAATTCTAGACACAGGCAGACATGATCGATTTGCTTTTACTTCAAAGGCTATTTGAGGAGTTAGTGTAATATACAGAATGGTTTGGTCATTACTGCACCTATATAATGCTAACATAACTTAAAAATTGTGTTCATTTCAAAGAGATTGTGTTCATTAGAAGAATTTAATTCAGCCTTTGAAATGTCTTCATAATGTGTTAGACACTAATAGCCTTAGATTTTTCAAAAGATGTCAAAACTTTCTACATTTGTGGGATAATATTGCATACCACAAAATGTTATTGAGAGTGATAAAATGATCTATGTTTAGAGCTTAGCTTAGGACATTGCATCTAGTAAAATTTTCAATAAAAATGTTAACTTCTATGCTAGCTTTTTTTAATGAACAGAATATATTTATTGAGGGAAAGAAAGCTCCTGTCCAAGAGAGGGACAGGAGGGGGGCCTGAGCAGGTAGTTCCCTGGGAAGCTATTTTTATTATTGTTATGACAAATATTTTTCTTAATAAGGGAAATACTATAAAGTAGGGTCCTGTTCTTTTACTTATAATTAGAAAAGCAACTGAATTTTCTTGTGATTTACAACAATAAAATAAAACTAATATTTTATTACTATTGTAATAATATAAGCTTAGCAAATGTGAACTGTCTTTTTTATTCCTAAGAGCGTCAAACATTTAAAACTTTATTTTCTCTGCAAGTAGAATATGAGGGAACATCAATTTTTTTTTCTTTTTGATATCAGGGATTGAACTCAGGACCCTGCACTTGCCAGGAAGACATTGTGCTGCTGAGCTATCTCCCTGGACCCAAACCTTTATTCTGCTTTCTAGTAGCATTGAATTTGTTATGTTTCTTAACCTTTTTTCTCCATGTAGGTTGAAAAATCAACAGGCAATAGTTTCCATTTCAAAAATTTTAAGCTTTTTTATGTATTTGGTATGGGGTCTTACTATGCAGCTTGGACTCATTGTGATCCTCCTGTCTCACCCTCCCCAGTTCTAGGATTATAGGCATGCGCTACCACATTGAGTCTCCATTTCAAAATTTTTAAATCTTACCCTGAAGTCGTGTCCTACATGAGAACAGAGTTACAGTCTACTCGATCTGCACTCTCATCTGCAAAGAAGCGTTCATGCTCCTGTCCTCAGAAGGAGAGCATGAACTGCTAGGCAAAGCAATGTTGAGCTAGACTCGGGTCATGCCATTGCCTAGACGCTTCAACTCTCTGAGTCTAGGGATCCGCCGCTGACAGGCCGAGCCCAACATCATTCCTCTAGCTCTGATAAACCCACATCTTCGTTTCCGATGTCCTTTGTAGAGAAAAAAAAAAAAAAAACCTGAGCTCAGAATTTACTTGTAAGATGCATAATATCCTCATAGGAAGCTGTTCCTTCAGAATTGAGGAATACCATAAATCTGTTAAATATTGCTAGGGATTGAAATACATTATTGTCAATGCGTCAAGTACAAGAATGGATATTTATGAAATGCTTTTATGTAGGAAATACAAACATTGAAAATTTCAGCAATCAGAATTAAGAAAAATCATGTACTGTACCTGCCAACTGAAAATTTCTTTTTAAGCAAACCTGCAGATTTTAAGGACATAGAAATTAAAGCAAGGCTGAAGACTAGACTTCTACTTAGTTGGCTTTGAAATCTAATTTCAAATTCTTCTTCCCATGTATTTTTCAAAATGTCCTTAACTGACTCATATTGTACTCAACATCTGATATCTTTGTTTTATCATTTGTTTCTCCCCTTCTAATCTCCCTTTATCTCTGAACAAACTGTAAACTTTCAGCTCTGTTATTTATTTTTTATGCCTTAAAGATCCCATTTTCCACTTCAGTTTCATAGTTCTTTCTATGCCTTCTCTGGTTGAGCCCCTCAAATTTTATTCTAAGTATTTTACCTTGCTTAGGCTGTGTTTCTCAGTTGATCTTTACATTCTGGCATGAATATCTGTAGAAATTTTACTACCTTTGTTCATTACTAGCCTGCCATTAAGCTCTGCTGCTTTGGGGTAACAGGAACACCAGCACCTATCATCTGAATAATGTATCAAAAAAGAGTAAACCAGCTTCCTACATTTTCAGTAAGCCCTTATCCCATTTCCCAGTAAGACAGTTTCATTTTCTTATATTTTTTGCATTTGAACCAGGAACTATTTTCACAAATACTAAATGTGGCTTATTAAGTTCAGTTGCAGAACACTCAGCACATAGTGCCTTGTTTTTAATACCCTTTCTAATAAAAGAAAACAGGGATTCTTAAATTTATGGCTGATTCTAGTAATAAGATAGGAAATGCATCAAAAGAAATGTGCATTTGCAATGCCAGATGCTTTTAAAAAATCCTTTTAAGCCTTTATGTTAATAAGAGGATGACAAGGGAACAGAGAAACCAGAATTCCCAACATCAAAGTTGCAAGAATTTGAGAAAGAAAATAAAATAATTGTATTGAATTATAATCCAAAGGGTTTAATAAATATCCATAAATTCATACTGACATACATAAATGACCCATTGACCAATGGAAAAGAATTGCTAATGATTTATATAGCTATCTCCCCTCCAAAAAAAGGACCAGCAATGCTCACTACTTGGGTAGATTTGCATACAGTGTCTTTTTCCCAAATAGTCTAAAAGAAAAGTGAGAAAATGAGTCACATTAGCATGGAAAAAAAATGACAAACATCATCTCAGCAGGACCAAAGTCGTTATCAACAAGAATGTCATGTTGATGCTATTAGAATACACTCTTGAGATGAGAGGTGCAAACACTTGACCTCTGTGGCCTTTGTCTTCCAAAGGAAAATTCAGTCTGTGAGAAAAAAGCACAAACACCACTGAAAAGCCATTCTAAATGTACCCGATCAGTACTTCAAAAGTGAAGTCTCACAGCCAAGGGAAACCTAAAGCATGACACACACACTAATATGGGATCCTTGACAATACCCTCAAACAGGAAAATGGATTAGGCAAAAACTACCGAGATTTGAATGAAGTGTGGATTTTAGTTATATAATCATGTATCAACATCAATTCCTTAATTACAACAAATGTGCTATTCTAATTAAAGATGTAATACAGAAACCGGGTACAGGGCATACGAGGACACTACATCTTCTCAACTTTCCTACAAGTCTAACATTAACAGTAAACATCAAATAGGAAAAGATGAGAAGCAGAAACACTGCTCTAGAGTTTGTCTCTCTTAGAGAACTTAAAGGTGGAAAGAATCACCTGCATCAAGTGAGGATTCCAGAGAGTGCTGCTCTGGAGCATTACACAGGTCCTCAGGGCCCCACGTGCTCCACGAGGGGGTTTTCACGTTGAGTCCTCTCCCAGGTCTGGAAGGCATCAACACTGCTCTGCCTGCAGTTCCCCAAACAGCCCATGCTTCAAACTCAACTTGCTTTTCATGTCACATTCTCAGGGCCAGCTTTGCCACGCTCTTCAGAAGAGGTTAGGTCTCCCAATTTTACTTCCTATTATTTACTGCCCTTTTCATAAGGCCATGAGCTCCACAAAAGCAGAATTGTGCTGCTCAATAGACAGTGAGCTCTTAACAACCATGTGTTCATTGATTACCTAGCAAGGTGCAGTCCAGGAATGTGAAAAGAGAAGCCATGCCATGTGGAAGGTGGGTGGCATAAACATGATTCCAAATTAGATGTGTGAACTACAGAAATCAAAATATCTGAATTGCTGCAGTTGGTTTATCATCCAATTATGTATATTTTGGGTATGACACCGATAATACAAACTAGTTGCAAAAAAATACGTGGTGGTCAGTTTTATGAACAGGAAAATATGCTAACACTAATACAACATTTAAATCTTTATGAATTTAAACAAAATAATAATAGCTCCTACATATTTATTAGTTACTGTACACTAGACACTGTAATAAGGCATTTGAAAGCTATTGTATTGACCAGCCTGATAGCTTAGTTGGAATAAAGCACCTGCTTAGGCAGAGTGCAGAGGCTGGTATTTGAGTCCGGTGTTCTGTACCAATTCCTCCAGCGGGGCATGCTGAGACAACAATGAAGACTGGGCATGGTGGCACAGGTCTATAATCCCAGCGCTTGGGAGGTTGAAAACAGGAGACTCACTATGAGTCCAATCTGCATAGTGAGAGGCTGGAGACCCTGTCCTAAATATAGAAAAAAAAAAAAGAAAGGAAAACTATTTTGTTTAATCTTCATGACAACCATGTAAAGGTAGTAGTTAAGAGATATCCAAAATTTGTTCTTCGCAGGTTATGTGCATAAGTTCATTTAAATATCCCATCAATCCTTGTGATCCGTACTATTATATTGCTTTCAAAAGTGGGTAATACCAAAGGATATAAAATTCATCCAAAGTGACAGAAAGCCAAGGACCAATGTTTTAGAGGCAGCTGTAGAGAAGGAAAGGAAAACCTCTCCTCTCAGCCAATTTTCTACATTATCTCATAATCAACTGATGGCTGTTTCATTTTCTGAAATTTCCAGATTAAAAAAAAATGAGGCTTGGGACATGGTTGTTCACCCAAGTTACATAATATTACATAATAAATGACTCAAAAAAACCTAGGCCCCAGGCTCTGTGCACCTCAGGGTCTTAATCATTTGTACTACACAGTTTCTTGGTATTACAGATTCCTGGAACAACAGCATTTAAACCATTACCATGTGCTCTGAGTGTCACTAATTCTTTTGTTTATCCTATATTTATCTTCTTCAAGCTTAAATTATTGTCTTCCAGTTTTAAAAGTCCCAAAGTATAGTCAATAACACTTTTTTGAACAATAAAGCTTCACCTTTTCCACACCATTTATCCTCCAAAAAATTAGCTGATGTTTCTCACTGTTCTTCTTTTAGGACTTGAGTTCCATTTGTACCGATCCCCATTCTATAAAAATAATCGTATCCCTCTGATCATTGGTGTTTTCCAGGATCCAGCATCTTGTCTTTTCAGGAGGGTTACTAGACGTATGTAATTCTATAAAATGTAATTATATAGCATAGTGCACACATTAATTATATATCATGTTAAAATAATGCTTTATGACTTTGATGAAAAGAAAAACTATTTCCAGCTTCATTTCCAATACATCTTTGGTGATCCATTTCATAGATATAGGGGTACCCCGGCTGACTTCCTCAGCAGACAAATTTCCTTTCTTTACATGTTTAATGCACAGGTCCTTGGACATCTTCAAGAATGTATTCTAGGCATTTTTTTTTCCAGAACTAGGGATTGAACTCAGGCCCTTGCACTTGCCAGGCAAGCACTTATTCTACTGAGCCATCTCCCCCGGCCTCCCTGTGGCAGTTTTGAGTATCTTGCTCTCGTCTTACTTCGATCTTCCTGAAGGAAACACTATCTCTCATTTACATTTAAGTAAAAAATATAGTATCTAGTACAATGTCTAGTATTCACTGTGTACGTTACCATGTGTGATATATTGTAAGTATTCCATAATATTTTTGAAGGTTTTACCATTTATTAAATCCTCTCATGAAAAAAATCACAGTCACTGCAGACAGGCACTGCAGAATCTTTACTCCTTCGGCTTTTTGCCAGCACCAACATTAGCCTTTGAGGTGTCCCATGACTTTCTTTGCTCTGTTCTTGCATACCTTCCACTATTTTCTTGAGGTCTTTTTCTTCTCATACAAGCCATGTCTTGCAAATCTGTTTAGGCTCCTTTTCCTTCATAGAATCCCAGTAGTCATAAATCATGACAAAGCCACCACCAAAATGGTTTCTGAATCCAAACATAAAAATGATATCTGGTGTGGTCTTTTACATTTTGGAGAATTTTTTCCAAATTTCTGTCTTAGGCACTGTTGCTTTCCAGGGTGAAGGACATTAATGACCATTTGTTTCCTTTGAAGAAATTAGTTGTTCATGAACTTCTGGGTTGGGAGAGTTACTGTGTCATTCATGATGGCTATGATCTCCATCAGATTTTGATTTCAAAAATACTTAACAGATTGTTAAGGAGAGAATTTTTTTTTTCTTTCCTGTTGATACAGACAGCTCCATGGTCCATATTGTAATCTAGGCTTCCTTGTCAGAAATAGAAATATTCTGTATTTATTATCTCATATAATCCTTGTTATGCTCTAATAAGATAGTTAACTTTGTTCTCCTTATTTTGCTGTTGAAGGACTTGAGACTCAAATAAATTATTTTTTCTAAGGTCATTTATGAAGGAACTGGTAGCAATGAGGACCAAACTCAGATTCTCATTCAATGAATCTAATTTTTGCTAAATTGAATAGATTACAAAAAACTAGGTTTTTTCTTATTGGAGTTTGGTGCTTGGCAACAGATGGTAGCATTTAGTAAAGGTTTATTGAGTTGAATGAATTTATTGCCTAGAATAAACCTGCTCATACTTATTTGTCTAATATATCATCATATGATTTAGATTTTATTCAATTTAGCCATTTCTAATGCTAGTTTTGTTTTTATTACTGTTTTGTATTCTTTTAAAAAATAACATGAAGGGATTGTAAATAATGTGGTTGCATTTGTATTTATTTTTATCATGCTTTTGATAATAGCATGGGCAAATCGTAAACCCCAGAAAACAAAATAGAATGTATTTGAGAATCATAGTGGTCCTATGTTAGGAGAGAGAATTGTATTTGCCCTAAAAGAGGCTTCTGAAATCTGAACACGTCCACAGCAGGCCCCCACATTTCTCTTCACTCTCACTCTTCTTTAACCTTTCCTTTGGCTGCCACCTCCTTTGCCTTCTGGCTTGCTGCACAGAATCAAGACTTTTTTTTTTTTTTAGAATAATGTGTGCTTGTTTGTCCGCGCTCCATTCTTAGGAAAGCAATTCCAAACATGCTGCACTTCTCAAACAATCTGTAAAGTCTAGAATAATAGAACTGTGTTGTTTAGCCAAAGAATAGCTGTTTCTTTTGTTTGTATCCATCAAAGAATGAATACCATCTGAAACGGCTGAGTCACTGTTGAGTCACACATGCTAGGAATTGCTCCAGGACCATGAAGGAAGCCATTCTGCTTACTTAGAAGGAAGAACAGAAAATCAGAGGCTATTTGAAATATATAAGCACTTTAGTGGAGCTTCTACAACTTCATGCTATTGTTAAGCATGTAACTGTTAACAGCAAGAGGTTCTTCCAATAAATCAGCAATTTATTGAAAAATATATGTGTGCAATCAAGGCTGAATTAACAGACTAAATGTTTAAATACACTCATATATACAAATTTAGGACCTGGCTAAAATATTTCAGCAATTACTAAAAACAATTTTAAAACAAGTTATAATAGGGACACAAGAAAGGACATTCTCAATTTTCTAGAAAGAATCTGATTAATTAAAACTTTCCTAGAGTAAATTTACTATATTTATAAAACATCCTGTTTCTATGCCACACAAACACAATATAATACATTACAAATACAAAAGAAAAAGACTGGAAAGTGATACTTCAGTAAAAATGTTAAGTGTGGTTTTAATTTTTATGTAGTGCTTTTTCAAATTATCAGCAATGAACATGTACTGAATTTGAATGCTATTGCCTCTTTGGCTATTGCTGTCTATCCCTCTCAACATTTATTCAAAGGACAAGTTGAATGAGAAATTGTGAAAAAAATGACAGGCTAATCACACCAAGTGGAAAAAAAAATAGACTCAACATTTGGACTTTGTGGATGGCCAGCACAGCAATGCCATCTGATAATTTAGTTACATAAATGTAAGTTAGCACTGGATAAATGGAAAAGGTGAAGAAAAGTCAAAGAAAAAACACCTGTATATTGTCAGACTCTTTCCCAAGATGTTATGCATAGGGGAGATTTGTCTTGTCCACTGAAATGAGAAACATTTTATCTAACAAATTTTCCCAGGGCGAGCCAGATAGCTCAGTGGACTAAAGCACCTGGTTAGGCAGAGCACAATGAGGTTCAATCCCTGGCTCTGCATGCTGTGCCATCCCCAACCCTGGGGCACACTGAGACAGAAATTGAAACTGGACGTGATGGCATGCACCTGCAATCCCAGTGCTGGGGAGGCTGAAACAGGAGGATCACTACGAATCCGATTTTGTAGTGAGATCCTGTAGACACTTACTAAAATACATAACGAAAAAAAAAAGAAATTTTCTCAGTAAATAAGCCATATTTGCAAGTTGACAGGTGCAAAACAGAAATGAGAAAGGCTTACCCCACACCACCCTAAGGAAGATGGATATGGCCTCCAAAGAGGAAAGAAGAGGACAAAGACAAAGAAGGATGTGACGGAAGGTGACTTTCCTGCAGTTTGAATCAACTGTGTCAGTTACTAACAGAAATAATAGCTAACACTAGCTGAGCAGTTGCTATGTGCCGGTCAGGAGCCACACTAAGCCATACACAGTTTTTGAACCATTCTTCTAAGTACTACGGAGGCTTGGGCCCGCAAATCCTTGTTCTGAGGAAAGCTGGTTTCTCATTCTTTTTTGTTTGTTTTGTTTTTGTTTCTTAGAGGCACAGGTGCTTAGATGTAGAAAAAGCATTAGTTGTGGATTGGTGTCTGTGGGGAATTACTTGCAGGAACCCCTACCTCAAACACACCCAAAGGTCACAATGCTCAAAGCTCATAAAATGATGTCTTGTGATACACAATATATTAATTATTGTTTATGTCTACTAGTTTTTTAATAATTATTTTATTTTTTCATTGAACTAAGAAGAGGCCTTTTTTATATTTTCCTTATTAGTGTCTACTAGTATTACATTATATTAAAAACGTGTCATATTTGGGCACAATCCTCACACATTTGTCTGCCTACTTTAAATCATCCCTAGATTTCCTATAGGACTAATATACTGTAAATGCTATGAACACACTCAAGCTGTGCTGCTTAGGGAATCATGACAAGGAAAAATGCCTGTACATGTTCAGTACAAACACAACCAACATCGCTCTTGTTGGTTACATTTCCTCCCACGATGGTTTGAGCACAGGTATACCAAGGGATGGCCGCATGAGGAAAGGAGCTGAGCAGCCCTAGGAAACCAGGACAGATCTCTGCCATGTTACACACTTTGAGATTAGGAACAGGAACAATCCGAAATTCATGACAAATAAGGTTCCGACTACTACAACAAATATAGTTACCTGAAAAAATGTAAGCTGCAGAATCAAAATGAGGACAAGGTTGTCAGTTTATTTTTCCTGCTAAGATAAAGGTTCAGTGGAAAGAATACTGGCTTTGGCATCAGGGAAGCATAGCTTCTGCCAGTAACAACTCCACCCTCCACTGTGTGTGTAATATCAAGCAAGTCACTTAAGTGTTTTAAATGACAGTTTATCTATATGTGGGTCTGATTTAATGAACATACAATCTGAATGATAGCATAGATTCTCCAATTTCCGGGATACTTTCTTTCATTTAAGGTTCTGCCTTTGTTATCTTGAAATTTGGAATACAGCTCCTTACATCTTAAGTTGACATTGGCCCTGCAAGTCCTCCAGGTAGTTGTGCCTGCCTGCTGAAAGAGGGTTGTAGTAGTTACCTCTCAGATCCACATTCGATCACCCATGTTGAGTGAGCATCAGGGAACCTGACAAACAAGGTTACTCCTTCTAGGCTTAAGCCACAGGATGACTAAGATTGATGTGCTTTGACTCCTAGGCTATAATTGTTTGCCAAAAACACTTGTTGGAGGGAGAATGAAGCAGAAACAAAGATGGTGAACTCGGCCATGCTGCCTGGAACCTACATGGTTCCCGTCTCTCTGGGTGCAGAAGAGAGAAAATTTCAGTCATGTAGCCATTCAGACCAGCAAATCTGTGTAAAAGAGCAGCAAGCTCTAATGAAATTCTGTGAAATTTATTTGAAATTAATCTTATTTATTTGAAATAAATCTTAATCCTACTGAAGGCTAGGGAATTGAAGGATCCAAAATCATACATGTTGCTGGGGAGATAACTCAGCGGTCTAAGCGCTTGCCAGGAAAGCTCAAGGACCGAGTTCCACCCCAGGTACCACATGCTGTGCCTGCCCCAAAGCTGGGAATGGTGGTGCACACCTGTAGTCCTAGAGCTGGGGTGCTGAGATAGGAAGATCACCGTGCGGTGAGACCTTGTATCAAATACGTAAATCGATTTTTAAAAAAAAGACCAAAATAGTTCTTTTAATGCTTTTTTGTAATTAACACTAGTATTACGTAGGGTACATGAAGCTGAATTATTTAGTTTATCAAAATAGAATAAAATGTTTTTGAAATAAGGCACTAAATCTGTGTTGGCACAATGTTACACAAAAAACATGCGTAGTGAGTGAAGATGAAAAAGAAATTGTTCCTCATTGTGATAGTATCAGTAGAGCTTTGTAAGGTCCTCATGAGAATTTTTGTGCACATATTCACTTTGGAAACACTGTCCATAAAGCTAAAACTATTTACTAGACAGATATGACCCAGCAGGGTGCTTAACCTGGAAACTATGACCCACACCTCCTTTTTGCCAGTCCACTTCTTTGACATGTGCTTTCTCTGCAGCTCACACAGTATAGATACAAAACTATCTTAGTCAAGAGAAAGAGAAATCAGTGTACTTCGTAACATCAAAAAAGCAAGTGTATTTGTAAGGTTATTCTAGTTTCCAAAGCCAGATTCTATTTTCCATTCTCTGTTAAATAATAATGGGTAATAATCTTTCAATAAATATCATAATTTATTTAATCAATAACATATATATTTATAATTATATATTATATTTTAGGGAAGGGTCTACAGGGTGTTCAGGTCTCACTACTAGATCAGACTCGTAGTGATCCACCTGTCTACAGCCTCCCAAGAGCTGGAATCACAGGTTCGCACCACCCAGTCTCACTTGGCATCTCAGCGTGTCCCAGGGGCAGGGCTGGCAAGGCAGGCTCTGGGATCCACCCTGGGCCCCTATACCTGCTAAGAGTGCTTTAATCCTCTCTGTTATTTAATAGTATTAATTTTATTATAGTTACAAAAAGTTGAAGAAATAAATATAGTTATATCTTTCCTCTGTAACCAGCTTAAGGGTCTGCTGGAAAAAGCTGAATTGGTTACATGTTATTTTATTGAAAACTAAATGAAATTAATAGTTAAATCCAGACTTCAGAACAGTTTTTGGAGTGAAGTGTCTTACTCCTCTTCCCTGGCCAAATTATTTTGCCTCTTATCCTCTCCATTTCCCCCTCCCCCACAAAATAGGGAAAATAATATTACATAAGTAAAGTGTAAGATGACATCATCTTTGTAAAGAACATAGGCTGATGGCTGACCCATAGTAAGCTCTTAATAAACTTAATATACTTTTTCATCATCATTACCAGCACCTAAGGTTGTAATAGTGGTGGCCATGAAAGTATCACAATTCTAAAGAGAGCCGCTCCACAAAACAGAAGTAAATCTGACACTTAAGAAACTTTTAAAAATGTAAAACACCTTTTAGAACATTTAAAAATATTTCCTCATTTTGAAAAAAGAACATTGTGAAATCCTATTTTTTTTCACTTCTATTATTTGTACATTTATTAGGTTAGAATAATTTACAAATGTTCCTAAATATTCATTGAAAAAGTGATTTTTCAGTAATTACAAATATTTTATTCAATATAAGAGTCTTCCCCTATTTTGACATACGGATATTTTTCATAACTCTATGACTAAAAATCAGACCATGATAAACATTCTTATTTGTTCTATATCTCTCAATGGGAAAGCCAGTAAAAATTTTCCTTGCGATATATTGTGAGCCAAGCAATTAATCAGTGAACATTTCAGAAAATGGGTCTGAACATTTCATGATATCTAGATGCTAGGAACACGTGGATCCAGAGACATTTTCTGAGAAGTCAGCAGTTTTTCAGCTGCCCCCATCTAAATCAGGGGACTTCCACTGTTCTCCTCTACCTGATTCTCCACTCCCAGGCCCCACAGCCTCTGCACAGCAAGCTGGATGCACTTCTTAAGGCTGTATCTCTGCCTTTGTTGAATCCCAGAGCCTTCCGAGAATACCTACAGTTGGTGGAATTAACAGAGTAAGTCAGAAGCAAACACGATTTCTGGACACACAGCGAGCGCTCAGTGCACACTCTTCATGCGCGCACATTCGTGCCCCTCGTCGTCTAGAGCACTAACTGGTCTAGTTGGTGCTTTTTTCCCTCTGAGTAACCTAAAAATTCCTGAAACACAGGCCCCATTATCTCCAGTCTGCCACAATTTGTAGTGTAAATCTGTGCTTTGGGTTATTTTTTTCATTTATTTTATTTTATTGAAAAACAAATACCAATGAGACAGTTTCAAATCAAATTAGTAGGACAGATTCAATAATTAATACATTGCATATGCTTTTGTAGCGGTTTTTTGTTGTACAAGGTGCATATATGATGTTCTATTCACTAACACTATTAGGGCAGATGCCTCTAATCAATGAATTAAAAGTATGTACCAGTATAATTATCCTTTTTTAAAGTTGAATTATAGTATAGTTTCAATAATTAATACTTTTTACATTGTTATCTTCCTAGTGGTTATCCATAGTATAAGAGACTGACAGAGTATCCTGTCCAAACACTATTAGTGCAAATTTTGCTTCTCATAGAATTATACAGAAGTACTGCATATTTATCCTAACTGTACTGTTTATACAAACACAGATGATTCTTTCTTTGCATCCCCTTTTTCTGTTTAGTCCTGTCAAAGATGGATATTCTATTGTCATTCAATTGTTATAGGTGCTTGAATTAAGCAAAATAATCCAACACAGTTCATCAGTCCACAATAATAGTGGGTTATCCAAAGAAGTTGCTGACTAAGGCCAATTACCACTCCACTTAATATTATGGCCTTATTTTATTTACCTCATTTTTATCCTTTTCTGCTGGATTGTTAAGACCAAGATAAACCAAGACCTACCTAACAAAAACTGTGACTTTTGTATCTGATGAGGTCAGTCAAATCCCCTCAGGGTTTATCCTGTAACCCTGTACCTCACTCTGTAGATCCTTTGTCAGAGTCAGCCATGTGGATAAGTCACAGCCTTTGCTTGACCACTTTACTCTCTGTGTGAGCCTGAGAGAAAGTTTTCTCTCCATGTGACTCTCCTTAGGCATACTATAGATCATTTATCACATTCCTCTGTGGCTCCATAATCTCCTTGATCAGAAAATATGGGGCACAACTGAGTTCCATGATGTTACAGTGCAGGTTCTCCTATGTCCTGAGTCTTCACTGACCTTCAAAGGCAAGGGCCAAAATATTGATTTCTTCAATTTTTGATCTGTAAACTTAGGTTGTTAACTATCCAGAAGAGAAACTTATTAGTACCCTGCAACACATGCAGTTCAGTTTACCCTGTCTGACTAAATTCTTTTTAGTTGTTATACCTTTCTATTTGTATTTCTTCTTTTGATTTCTTATACTAGGGAGACTATACAATATTTGCACATGTGTGTCTGGTTCATTTAACTTATGAGTATATGTTCAACTGGCAGCCACATTAATATAAACGCTTCAAGTTTATCATTCTTTATAGGTGAGTAATACTCCATTGTATAGAAATACCACATCTTTTTCAACCATTCCTTATGTGGCAAGCATCTTGGTTGTATCCAAGATTTTCCTATCACAAATTGTGCTGCTATAAATATAGGTACACATGTATCACTATAATATGATGTTTTCAGTACCTCCTGGAAGACTCCCAGTAGGGGGATAGCCAGCTAGAATGGGATTTCAGTCCCACTTTTGTGAGGAGTCTCCATACTGATCTCTACAATGGTTGCACCAGTCTACATTCCCACCAGCAGTAGAGAAGCATTCCCTTTTCCCCACAGCCACTCCAAAATTTGTTGTTGGTTGATTTCTTTTCT
>PVKA01020159.1:0-12358 GCA_004027165.1 Ctenomys sociabilis | reverse complement strand
GGTATCTCAGTGATGTTTTAACTTGCATTTCATGGATGGCATTTTTTTGTATATGTATTCACTTCTTTAATTTTGTCCTCTGTATTCATCTCAGATGCCCATTTCTGGATTGGGTCTTCCAATTTGCCCTGCTATATCTTTGTTCTTTATATATTCTAGAGAATAGACCTTTGTCTGAATGCTTATTATTAGTCAGGACTTTTTTCAAAATTTGTGGGTATTTTTTCACTCTGTTGACAATTTCTTTTGATGTGAAGAAACTCTACAAGAAGAATTCATTCCAATTGTTGAATCTCTCAAGTGTTTCCTCTGCAAATGTATGTTTGTTCATGAACTCTTTACCCACCCCTATGTCTTTAAGAGTTCCTCCTACTTTCTCTTCCAGGAGATTGAGTGTTCCTGTTTTAATGTTTAGATCTTTAATCCATTTTGACTTTAGCCTAGTGCATGGTGATAGACCTGGGTCAAGTTTTAGTTTTCAGCATGTAGAAAGCCAGGTTTTCCAGGACCATTTGTTGAAGAGGCTGTCTTTCTTCTAGTAAGCTTGTTTGGCCCCTTTATCGAAGATTAGGTGGCTGAGTGTATTCGCAGAGATCTCTGCATCTTCTAATCTATTCCATTGATCCTCAGGTCTATTTCACTGCCAATATCATGTTGATTTTATCACAGTGGCTTTGTAGTAAAATTTCAAGTCAGGAATCGTGATGACTCTTGCCTTGTCTTTATTGGCCAAGGTTGCCTTTGGTATTCTAGGTCTTTTCTGGTTCCAAATAAATTTTAGCAACAATTTTCTAGGTCTGGGATGTATGTTGGTGGCAGTTTGATAGGGATTGCATTAAATGTGTACAACAAACTTGGGAGTATGGCCATCTTCACGACGTTGGTTCTCCCTGTCCAAGAGCTGAAATATCTTTCCATTTTCTGAAATCCTCTCCGAACTCTTTACTTAAGGTGCTGTAATTTTTCAATGAAAATATCTTTGGCTTCCTTGGTTAAGTAAATTCCAAGGTATTTCATTTTCCACTGTGCTATTGTAAAAGATATTGTTTCTATAGTTTCCTTCTCAGTGTGTTTGTTATTTGTGTAGAGGAATGCTATTGACTTTTGAATATTGTCTTTGTATCCTGCTATGCTACTGAATTTATGTATGAATTCTAATAGCTTCTTGGTGGAGTGTTTTGGGTCTTCTAGGTAACGTATCATGTCATCTGCAAATAGTGATAATTTAACTTCTTCTTTACCTATTCTTATTCCTTTTATTTCCCTCTCTTCTCTAATGGCTGTTGCTAATGATTCCAAAACTATATTGAATAGAAGGGGTGATAGAGGCCATCCTTGTCTTCAACCAGACCTAAGAGTAGAAGATTTCAGTTTTTCTCCATTTAGAATTATATTAACCAATGGGTTGTCATAGATGGCTTTTATTACATTGAGGTGGAGGCCATCTATTCCAATTTTCTGTAGAACTTTGAACATGAATGAGTGTTGGAATTTGTCAAAAGCTTTTTCTGTATCAATTGAGATGATCATGTGATTTTTAGATTTCAGTCTATTAATATAGTGTATTAGATTTATAGATTTTCAAATATTGAAACATCCTTGCATCCCTGGGATAAATCCTACTTGGTCATGGTGTATGTTCTTCTTGATGATTTGCTGTATTCTATTTGCTAGGATTTTACTGAGTATTTTTGCATCTATATTCATGAGGGAGATTGGCCTGTAGTTCTCTTTTTTTTCTGTGTCTTTCCCTGGTTTGGGAATCGGTATAATACTTGCCTCCAGAAATGATTTTGAGAGGACTGCTTTCTTTTCAATTTCACTGGAAAGTTTGAGGAGTGTAGGGATTATATCTTGTGTAAATTTCTTGTGAATCCATCAGGACCAGGACTTTTCCTTGTCGGCAGGCTTTTTATTACATTTCGTGTTTCGTTGGCTATTATTTTGGGAAAGCCTATTTTATAATGCTCTTTCCAACAGGTAAATAATCCAATGGCTTCTTTCCTCTGTTACCAGCAAAAAAAAATCCCACTGTTGAGTTCTCACTGAGCTATAGCATGCTTGCCAAACATATATGAGGCCTCTGTTTCAAACTCCAGCCTCTCCAAAATAATCAAAGAAATGAAAAAACAACCTCAGAGCCAGCTTTCCAGAAATTTAATTTTATGTGGGTGGACAACTAAAGCTAAATTAATAAATGACCAAATAATAACTCTTACACCCTAAATATGACCAATAAAGTTGTCATTCATTGTGTATATATTTCCTAAGTAGGTAATTTCATTTTAATGTTTAAAATTACAATTAAAATATAATGAAACCATTCTAGATTAATGGAAACTTAAAATGATTATATATATTAATAAATACTTGTATATATAATCATTTATATCCACATAAGTATTAATAAAGCTAATAACCAATGTGAAAATTAAGCATTACTTGAAGAATAAGGGGCACTATAAATGTCTCACCAATTCTAATATTTAAAAATGTAGGAAACTAGGCAGACTATTAGAGCATTTACAAAATAGACTGAAATACATTCTATGTTATTGTACTTTAAAGTAATCCAGTTTACAAATTTTAATAAAATGCATGTGTTAGGTAATGGTACAGTGCCAACACAGATTCACTGTACGGTAGTCAGAATCATAGTCTTAGCAATAAAAGGGGAAAACCAAAGGCCTTGTGACCTGAGGGAAAGTATTGCAGGACTTAGAAGTAGTAGAGTGAGAGGACCAGCCTGTGTTTGAGAAAAATTAACTAGAAAGAAAGTGAGCCACTCATAATGAACATCAGGAAAGCCAGCTGACATTGTTCCAAAGAATGAATGTAGATTAGTTGGGTGGGTCTTGCCCTTTGCTTCTGTGGGGAGTTCTGCTGCAGAGTTCCACACCAGGACTGTCTGACAGAGGAGGTTCTGGTGAGCAGGGGAAAGTCCACACTCACACACCAGGCCTGGGCACTGGCTAGAATAGAATCCAGTGGCATGGAAGGCCCCACGCTGGGTGTGGGCCCTGAGAAAACAAAACAAAAAAGAGTATATAAATAAAGGACCATTTTGTACTGAAAAAAATATGTATGCATACACAAGATAGTTAAGATATATGTACAGCTACTTTCTCTTAGTTCAACAAGAAGGAAGGATTGTACTAATAGTGTTTAGGTAAGATAGCATGTCTGCATCTTCTACTATGAATAAATACTATGAAGACAACAATATACAATGTATTAATTATTGTAACTGTCCTACTAACCTGTTAGGAAACTTTTTCATTGTTATGTTATCTTTTTTCTCATTAAAATGAATAATTTTTAAAAAAAAAAAAAAGAAATGAGTGTGAACGTGTGAATTAGGATAGCAACGGTAATGATGATAAAGGTAGCGTTGTGAAGTATCATGATGATAAAGGCCCAGTTTTCAAATCACGGGTTTTGAACATCCTTGCTATGTCATGCTTGGCAAGATGCTTAACCTCTCAGACTTTGTTTTTTCTCATGCACAAGATTGACAAAATAAGAATCCATCCCACATGAAGTTTTGGAGATTAACAATGAAAATGAATAAATATAAAGAATTCAGTGGCTCATGGGAAGCCAGTCATTGCAGAATAAAAAGATGCACATAAAAATCTTATGCTGGGCATGGCCACTACCTGCTGACTAATTAGATGGGGCTCCTGCCTCAGATAACAGCCCCGTTCATTTAGCCCCACCTGGATGTCACAGGACATCTAGCATCCTGGCCTCTAGCCACCCCGGGTAGCAGATCCCTAGTAACGGCAATCAAAGCATTGCCAGACAGACTTTAGGGAGGGAGTACTCCCAAGTCAGACCCAGTGACCTGCATGATTAGGGAAAGAGGAAAAGGAACAAATCTGTCGGTGAGATCTTTCACCAGGGTCAGGATACAGAGCACCGGGCTGCAGAAGTCGTGTGACAGAGAATGCTCCTCCCACTTCTACTTTCTCAGTATAAGGAAGTCAAGAGGATTGATGAGCAAGCTTTTCATCAGGAATCTCAGGTGGAAATCAAGTTTGGCCAAAAAGCATGCCATGGTTGAATTTCCATAGAACTAACATGCTTTAAGAAATAGAAATATTAGAAGTGAAAATAGAGATTAAAAACAGTGTTTTTTATAATTTTTACATATACACACATGCATGTATATATATGTACATGTATATATGCATGTGTGTATGGGAGAAAGAATAAAATAATATAGAGAAACATTCTTTGTACTTCTCTCTATATAATTTTTATTTTTTTCTTTGTTCTATTTTGGATTCACTAAATTAAGTAATAAAACTATAAGAGGTGTCACTCTAGGCTAGAAAATTTTTCTATTCTCTTTTTTTTTTTTTTTTTTTTTTTTTGCAATACCAGGGATAGAACTTAGGCCCTTGCTCTTGGCAGGGAAGTGCTTGTTCTACTGAGCCATCTCCCCAGCCTCCCTGGGCTAGAACATAAATGGAAATTTAGGATATTGGAGAATTTTTCTTTTAGGTGGTCTTTTTGAAAGTGTCTTGCTACACAGTTCAAACTTGCCTGCAGCTCACTTCGTAGCCCAGGTTTGTCTCAAACTTGCAATGATCCTCCTGCCTCAGCCTCCCAAGTGCTGGGATTACAGGTACGCACCATTACATCATGCTCTGGAGCATTTTTCAATAATTAAAAATTTAAAAAAATATTATATTTGAAAATATGTATTCAAAGTGAGTAGAGTCAGATTTACATGTAAATGAACCATAAGAGTTTACTCTTTGAGACATGATTATTTCAACATCATGAAAAATGAAACAAGAATAAAACATGCTGCACTGTTTTCAATAGAGTTAATTAAATGAAAGTTTTATTCAAAAGTCAACACACCCTGACCTCAGGAAAATGAGTTTGGCCCAGGCTCTGTCCTTATTTGCTCTTTATGGTGGCCCAATGAGAATACTACACAAAAGCATCTAAACATATAATGAACTTCTTGGGAGGATGAACTGTCATTTTGGGTACTTAGGAAAAGAGAAACAAAAAATGAGAAGGTTAGAATTTGTAATCTGATTTTCAATGAGTCAGAACCAAAAAGTGAAGAAAGAAAAAAAGCCTTTTACCTATGCAATAATTAGCTAGGTAAAAATGAAAAGGTCTTTAATATTTCTGTCATCTTTCTCAAAATGTTCTGACAATGTGCTTCTTCCAGTATTGTGATCAGGTAGAGGTTAAGGTTTTCAAATTATTCATCTTTGCACTTAAATTCCCCTAGTCTCAGTTTCTTCTCCTGCAATGAAGGGCAAATTTATGCTTGTTGATCAGGATATTTCAAGGATTAAGTACATTAATTTATGTAAGAGTCTCCTAGGGGGCTAGGGAGATGACTCAGTGGAATAAGCGCTTCCCCAGCAAGCGTAAGGGCCTGAGTTCAATCCCCAGTTCTGCAAAAAAAAAAAAAAGAGTCTTCTAGGCCTTAGTAGTTATTATTTCCATGATTAATACATTCTTCAAAGCCCACTTGTCAGGCAAATGGTTCTCATCAAAAAGGCTGCCATGGGTAGGGAACGGTCCTGAGATGCAGATGTTTATGGCAGTGGCAGTGGTGCTCATACCACCAAAGGCTGAATATGAAGTGGCAACCGTGGTGAGTAGCAATGAATAAGTGCTTTCCTCCACCACTCTTCCAAGCCTCATGATGGTGAGGGAGAAAGAGTGCAGAGGAAGATGTTCTTAATTGAATAACACACTGCGATGGCATTCATGTAGTAACATCAACATCTCTGCGCAATCTCCACTGTGGAACCATAGGCTCTTCCTCCACTGGAGAGATCTTCATATCCATGCCCACAGTTCTGATTTTTTTCTTGTAGTTATTCATCTCTTCCCCACCTTCACCACAACTAACACTGCTTCACAAAATGCTTTTGAGTCTTTTCTTGTCCAAACAGGCAAGACCTGGGTCTGTTCAATACACTTAGCATAATTTTTCCAGGATCAACAATATTTTATGCAGATTCCCCACATCATTTGATGAGTATTTACTTAACATAGAGCAGGAGCTGATAATACAGTATGGGTGGCCAGTGGCCAACAGACGAAAAGCACATATTCTTTCTTTTATGTTTTAAAAACTACCAGGGCAAAAATGACATTAAATAAGAATTGTACATACATTTATCCACTAATGTAAAATCACTGTTTTCTTTAAGGCCGCAGAGAAAACATGGCCTTTGAAACAGACTGGGTCTGTTATTCTTGAAGCATGACCTTGGACATATACTGTTCCTTTCAAATATTTACTTTTCTCATTTTAAAAACAGTGACAAAGCCATCTGGTAATGTTTCTGTAAACCTTAGTTAAGAAGGTTGCAGAAATATGGTTCAATATTTATGTAGTCTTTGTCCAAGATTCCTAAAGCTAAGCTGCAAAAGCCTTGGGAATTTCAAAATTAATAGTAGAATGTGCATTATCCAAAGAAGATGACTCGTAATGGGATTCAAAGTGGACTGAGGATAGAATCAGGCATTGGGAAATGATCCAATGAAGGGTGGGGACATGAGGGCTGAATATTATCGATCATATCTATGTAATAAAACTCTGAAAAGAGTTTCATAAAACATCGTAAAATTCATAAAAGCACCAGGATATCTGAAGCAGTGCTGAGCAAAAAGAGTAATGCTGGAAGTAAAACAATACCCAGTCTCAACATATGCTACAAAGCTATAACGACCAAAACAGTGTGGTACTGACTTTAAAATAGATATGTAGAGCAACGGAATGGTATACAGGACACACACACACACACACACACACACACACACACACACACACACACACGTAAAGCCATCTGATTCTTGAGAAAGGGGTCAGAATGTATATTGAAGGAAAGAGATTTTTTTTTTTAATAAGTGGTGCTGGGAAAAATGAATACCCACGTGTAGAAGATCCTGATTACTCATCTGGCACACAAATTAATTTAAGATAGATCAGAGAGTCTAAAACCTGAAACTTCAAAACTACTAGAAGAAAACTGGAAACACATGAAATCAGAGGTACAGGAAAAGATTTCCTAAAGATAACTCCAATAGTGCAGAAAATCATGGCAAAAGTTTACAAATGAGATTGCTTTAATTCACAGAGCTTCAGGGCCAGCAAGATATCTCAGCTGAGCAAGCATCTGCTTAGGCAAGCACAGGGACCAGGGTCGAATCCCTGGCACCACAGGTCATGCTGGCTCTGCCCCCTGGGTGAGCTGAGTCAGCCACTGAGATCAGGTGTGGTAGGGCACGCCTGTAATCCCAGCCCTGGGGAGACTGAGAACAAGAGGATCACTAAGAGTCTGAGCAGCACAGTGAGACACTGCACCAAATACGTAAAAATAAATAAATAAAAATAAATTACAGGACTTCTACATAGCAAAGACAATAAAAGGGAATAAACAGCTTACAAGATGAGAGAAAAGGCTTCCTAGCTACACTTTCTTTAAAGAACTGATATCTATGATTCTATAAAGAATTAATACTTTAAAAATAAAAAATTAATATTTGAAAAGACTTAATACTCTAAAAATAAAAATTAATATTCTAAAAGGCTTAATACTCTAAAAATAGGGGCCAGGGAGATAGCTCAGTAGAATAAGTGTTTCGCTGGCAAGTGTGAGGGCCTGAGTTCAATACCCAGTTCCACCAAAAAAAAAAAAAAAAAAAACCTCTAAAAAAGATCCAAATCAATGAATATGAAAATGAATGGAACAGGCATTTCTCAGAAGATGAAGAGCAAATAGCAAATAAATATAGGGAATATTTCCTTCAGAGAACTTCAAAATAAAACTACATTCAGATTCCATCTTACCATTTAGAATGACCATCACAACAAATACAAAAACCAGTAAATGCTGGCAAAGATGTGGAACAAACTCATTTACTGTAAGTGGAAACAATTTATTACAATCAGGATGAAAATATGAAGGGTCCTCAAAGGACTAAATAGGAGAATCACTATAAGTCCGATCTACATAGTAAGACCGTATAGATCCTGTACTAAATACATTAAAAAATTAAAAAATAAAGTCAGTGTACCTTAGACATGCTTATATACTCATGCTTGTTGCAGCCCAATTCACAGTAGGTAAGCTAGGAAGAAGTCTAGAACTAACAGATAAACTGATGAAGAAATTACGGTGTGCATAGATATACAACGGAGTAGTATTCAGCCATAAAAGAAGACATTTTTTTATCATGTGCAAGGAAATGGATGAAAATGGAGATCATCATATTATAAGAAATAAGTTAGACACAAAAAATAACTACTGTTTCTTTTTATATGTGGAATATAAGAGAATATAGGGGGAGAGTGGGACTGTGAAGCTAAGTGGGAGGCTATTAGAGAAGAAAAGAGAAAGGGAAAAAAGAGGAAGGAAAGGAAGAATAAGAAAGATAATGGCAGAGAAGATCCAATTATGTGTATGCACAAATATACTTAAAAAAACAGTGTTTTGTCTAACAAAGATCAACTAACATTTTTTTTAAACTCAATGGGGCTTCCTTGGTAAAGGGAACTTTGATAGTCTTAAAGGGTAGTATCATTCCATGAGGAAAACACGCTGAAAATTTATGACTTATGCCAGATCTTCTAGTATCATTTGATTATATTCTTTATAATGATGCCACAAAAAAAATCCTTCTCCTGTTTAGGGGGCTTACAGGTTAGTTCAGCTGTTTAAAGCACCTGCTAGGGCAAACTCAGTCAGGGGCACAGGACCATGGTTCAATTCCCAGCTCCATAAGCCTCACCAGGCCTTCCCTTAAGGCAGCCTGAGTTAGCCAAAAAAAAAACCCTCTTATGACACTGTCATTATAAGTATAGTACTTTCTTGAGTTGTGTGTCATTCTAGCAAATTATCAAGCTGTTAGGAAACCCACCATTAAGGGTTAGCTCTAGATCTCCCCCAAGAGTGTCACATGTTCATAGGTCAGACTTCTGGAGATGACTGGGCTTTGTGTGACTGATATGCTGTCAGACAGCAGGATCTAGTAAGAAGTGGGTCACTAAGGGAACAGCCTGGAAAGGTACATCTCCATCCCAGGGTCCTGCTCCCCCACCACCACATCATGAGCAGTGTTTCCTCCACAGTGGCCCTCTGCCTGGGGCCAGTCAGATATGCACTGAAACCTCTACAAACTCTGATCCAAAATAAACTCCTTTTTTAAGCAGTGAGTGCTGGTTATTTTGTTCTAGCAACAAAAAGTGACAGGTACCCACAAATTCAGATATGCCCCTGGTTCCTCCAGTGTGCCTCGAGTTTCTAAAGTAAAAAGTCTTTTTAAATTTTATTATTTATTTATTTGTTATGTGTTTATCTATTTATTTTGATTTAGAGTCTCACTGCACAGTTCGTATAGTGAGCCTCCTGTCCCAGGCTCCCTTAGTGCTGGGATTACAAGCATGCACCATGCCCGGTTCCAGAAACCTCACTGCACGACCAGGTTTCCAGGGCTGCCATGCCATGTGGTGCCTGAGATTGAAATTGGGACCTTTTGCTTGCCAGGCAGGTGCTTATGCCACTGAGCTACCTCCACAGCCACTAAAAACAGTCTTCTTGGGTACCATGCTCTTTAACTTCTGAAATCTCCAGCTAACTCCGAGTAATTAGTGAGAACATAGAATTGTAATATATCCAGTTTGGACTGAGCTGGAACAAGTACTTAGCTAAATATCCAAGCTCCTGATTGGTCCTAGTAATGCCAATTATCTCTTGACCGCACACCAAGTCTTTCATGCCCACCTCTATCTATATTTTCATAGTCTTTTGTCTCAAGTGGCTGTATGAAAGGTTCTCAAACATGATGTTCACAACAAACATGTTTTATGAACCCTGTATTGTATTGTATTGTATTGTGTTGTATTGTATTGTATTGTATTGTATTGTATTTTTCATTTGTGTATTTGGTACAGGGTCTCACTAGGCAGATCAGACTCATGATCTTCCTGTTTTCAGCCTCCATAGGACTCCACAGCTTCCCTGTGCTCCACCATGCCTGGCCTCTGTCACCAGCTCAGAGTGCCCTGGGGGTGGGGCAGGTGCAGCATGCAGGATTGGGGGGGATCAAACCCTGGTCCACCACTTGCCAAAGCAGGTGCTTAGCCCACTGAACTATCTCGCTGGCCCCTGAGCCCTACATTTTAGTTCACAAACGGAGACAGAGAAACTAATGAACAGAATGGGGATTCAGTGTATCAGAATCTCCTGGAAGTGCCAAGAAGTTCAATGCCTAAAAGCTGGCAGAACTTCTTGGGATTTCTTCATTACCTGTTTGACACTGAAAAAATGTGCAGTGTCACTGTATGTATCCTATAAATTCAATGATAGCTCTTCAAATACAGCATATTGGTCCATTATCAAGCATGACTTTTCCCAGACACCGTGTTAACTACAGTAGCCAATATGGTCAGCAATATATAAATCTTCTCAACTGAAACCATGTATTTGTGGTTAACAGTTTAATCTTTTGGGGAGCTTTTTGGCATTGTTTATCTACAACTCTGCCAATATACACATAACCCATTATTTCAAAGATTCTTCTCCTGCTGCTTCAGCAGCAGAGGAACTGGAAAACAATAAACATCATTGTATAGATGAAGCTCAAAACAAAAATGTGTTTGAGTTTTTTAGAACATAAACCACTTTAAGAATCAAAGACAATTTTAATTGCTAAAAACCTATGTATAATTACTTTCCCTTGTGGCCTCTTATGATTTAGAAGATGAAGGGCTTAGAGTGGGTGTTAGGAACATTTAGTTCTCATGCTGATTCTGTTGTTGAACCCCTGGATGACCTCATTCAGACTTCGACATTTCTGCATTTGGCTATTTAGAGAGTGACATAAATAGTCACAGTACGTCATGCTGGGGTGTAATGAGAATGAAGGGGAACCAAGCCTAAGATAACAATAGTTATTAGGTTTTAAAGTTGAAAGATCACTAAAAATGTGATAGATAGATAAATAGATAGATAGATAGATAGATAGATAGATAGATAGATAGATAGATAGATAGATAGATAGATAGATAGGTGATAGACACAGATAGACAGCAAATCATACTGTATGGAGTATATACAATATTTTTAAAAATCCTATGTGTTAATAAACTTCTCAGTGAATGGAAAGTAAACTCAAGATAATTATCATGTGGCTGGCCAGATAATTCAATGGACTAAAGCACCTGCTTAGGCACACAGGGGACCTACGCCACATCCCCTCCCCTCTGCATGTGCTGAGATGGTGATTGAGACTGGGTATGGTGGCACAGGCCTGTAATCCCAGCACTTGGGAGGCTGAAAACAAGATAATCACTACAAATCCAGTCTGTATAGTGAGATCCTGTAGACCCTGTACTAAATACATTTAAAAAAGAGAAAAAATGAGAGAATTTTCAAGTGGGAGGATACATTAGTACATAGACAGAAGTTGCCAGGAGCTAATGAGCAATTGTTGGAGCAAAGGTTTAGAAAAGATAGGGAGTTGTGGGTGAGGTGGCTGAATAAGGTCCAGAGAACAGGCTGTGGGATTTTCTTACTCAACATTGCAAATGTGTCTGTATTAAAACATGTGAAAAGATCACTAACAGTATTACAAAATCAGATGAGGAGCCTCTCTAATATTTGAAAGACGTAATTCCAAGAGCCACTTTAGTGTGCTGCCACAATCTTTTCTAGAAATACTTCTTAGTTGTAGCATAAAATTGAAATTTCTCTCTTAAATTTTCTACTTCTAAAATATTAATAAAAAGAGCTCAGAATAAGCACTTGCCTGGCAAGTGCAAGATCCTCAGTTAAATTCCCAGTATTTATTTAAATGAACAAATGAAATATTAATAAAATATATATATATATTAAAATAATACAATGTAGGTTATAAACAAAGGTTCCTCATATAAACCAAGTGCTAATTACTGTTTGCACTCTTTGCTACTTGGCAACCCATATTTCTACATCAAAACATGGGAACTTTTTCAACCTTTGTAGCTATAAAATTGTCATTTTAAGAAATCATAGAGGTGTTCCCTTTTCCGCACACCTCTCCAGCATTTGTTGTTGGTTGATTTCCTTAAGATAGCCATTCTTTCTGGAGTGAGATGATATCTCAGTGTTGTTTTTATTTTCATTTCATGAATGGCTAGCGATGTGGAGCATTTTTTCATATATTTATTTGCTTCTTTAATTTCATCCTCTGAGAAGTGTGTATTCATCTCAGATGCCCATTTCTGAATTGGGTCTTTAAATTTGAGGGCCCTGTTATATCTTAGTTCTTTATATATTCTAGACAGTAGTCCTCTGTCTGATTGCTTATTAGTTAGGATTTTTTCAAA
>PVKA01020158.1:0-40854 GCA_004027165.1 Ctenomys sociabilis | reverse complement strand
AACCAATGATGCCTTTCTCTGCTATCATCACTATGGCCCCAACGAAGCATATCATACACTGGCACTAAATATTAACATCTTTACAATTTCTTCTGCCAATTCTAATAGCATACAATCCAAATATTATAATGAGCAGTTACTTTTTCCTTGCTAAATTTTGGACATGTCTCATGAACCATTTTATGTTAAGACAGGAACAGTGATCTTATTTCGATAATGTTCTTATTGATGTTTTCCCCATTCATTGACTCTGTATATGCATTGGGAGGGATCATCACTGAAAACACTCCCTTCATAGCCCTTGTGACAGCACAGATTCCCAGGACCATTGAGACAGGACAAAGGAGCAGAGCTGACCCAGAGACCTGGGCTGCTTCAGCACCTGAGTCCTTAAAGAGCCCTGTGTGGTGACCTCCTTTTGCCTGCCAGATCCTTGGCTCCCGGCTCTGACCCATCATTTGAATTTTTATTTGCTACGCCTCTGTGGATTTTCTCCATGTTGTCCTTCTTCCTATTATGCCTTTATTTTTCATTTGCTGTTTCCCACTAACAAACCAGACTGGCCTGCAGGGATACTTCTGCTCTGACCTGTGCATACACCCGTCACTGCACACTGTCAGCAGACAACATGTACTGGAGTGGCAGAAGTTCCACCTGCAGCAAAAAGCAAAGTAGGTGCTACTCATATGCAGCATTAAAATGGGACAGTGGACTACTGCAGAGTGAAGATAAAACCAGGATATGGGGAGCAAGCTACTGTTTTTTGTGCTTTGGTCTCTCCCCCTGCCTTGATCTCTCCATGTCTGTGTCTGTGACTCTGTCTCTGCCTCTCTCCTACACACACACACACACACACACACACACCCCTGTACATGTCAAGGAAGAGATGTGGGTGATTCAACTTACCTCAAGTCTACACAGCAGGATTTAGCAGTGCCACTTGGAAAACATGGCCTGTGACTCCTGCAGTTGGCAGACGTCAAAGTCTAGTTTCTTATGCCTGCCAGGCCGGGCAGCTAACTTCTCATGAGTTTGCCAAAGGAAAAACTGGTAATTTGGTGTGAGATGCCTCTCTGAGTCAGTAGTGGGGTGAGTGCCAGAGCATGGCTGCAGCCCCAAAGTGCATTGCACAAGGAAAGGAAGGAGGAGACCACCGCAGGAGGACAGCTAGCCCGTGAGGAAGGCTGTCTGGGTAGGCAGACCTCAGCTGTGAGGACGAGAAGAGGTGCCACAGGCTGAGGAGGTATGCGGCACAGGGGCAAAAGAGTGCAGTAACTCACCTAAGGAAGTCACGGGGAGGTCCTGGGGGAGGGGACTCATAGAAACCCTCAGACCTAGGCTCTCCAAGTAGTAGACACAAAACTCAGGTGTCACTTCATAGCATTTGGCACATGGCTCGGGGCCTCTTGGCCACCTGCTGCCAATGCAAACATTTGGGACAAAAATCTGCACAAGGTGGAGACACAGAAGTAAAATGAAAGAGAAGAGGAGACTGCAGTCTGAGGCTTCTACTTGCAGCCGGTTTGAGCCAGGACTAAGAAAACCCCTTAACTTTAAGTTCAGCTCTTTGATTACCACACACAGATACACCTTTGACTTGTGCCACTGAAAGTGTCTTGCAATGTGAGTCACTATAAATCCTTTTGTTGACTATGGGACTGGAGAAGTCACCTCTTCTGAAATATCAGCCTAAGAGGGAAAAGCATGTAGCCTGACTGAATAGTTCATACACAAATAAAATTGCTTGATCATAAAGACTCAGTGATGTTTATCCCAAGAAGAGGCTACTTCTGCATAGGGAATGTGTAGGTGTTGCTCAGGAGCTTGAAGAACAGAGTTTCGGTCACCTCCCATCCTACGTGGCTCCATGTCGATCTAGTTATGATTTGAATTGTGATCTCATGTATTTCCAAAAGCCTCGGTCCAAACCGCTGCCCTCCCATGCAATCAATGCTAGCATCAAGCCCAACTCTCCACTTTCTTGTTACTTGATACATTTGGCAATTTCTGCCCCTGGTTTTTCTTCCCGGAAAAGGCACATTAGCACTGGGGTGGATTCCATGGTGAAGCCCATGTTTTCTCAACAAAGTCGCACACGAACAGAATTCTTACCGGGTGAGTGTTCTCTTGGTCTGCACAGACTTCAGTAAAATCTTGCCCTATATTTAGTTTATAGAAGCAGACTTACAGCAGAAACTGGAGCATGCCAAAGAAATAACTGAAGAAGCGAAAGGTACCTTGAAGGATTTTACCGCTCAAAGTACAAACATAGAGAAGTTCATCCATGACAGGACCAAGTGGCTGATGAAGGTGGAAGAGTCTTTGGTGAGCTGCACCCAAGCCAAGACGTGTAACGGACTTAAGAAAGTAAAGGTAGGAGCCGGACTGCCAGTGAGCACTTTTGCTTGATCAGGGCTAGTGACTCTTCTGTCCGTGACAGCCGTTGTGAGGAATACAACCTCTGTTTTCAGCTTTCTGTATTGACAACCAGACCAACTAATTTACCATACTGGGCACAGCAAAGTAAGAGCTAGGCACGGGTGTGAAGAAATGGAAGATGAATAACTTAAAAGCAGAAAGTGTGTGAAAGTGTGTGTGTCCTAATGCTTTCTCAAAGGCTATGCTTGTTTATATTTGCACACATACACACAGATATGTGCATATATTTATAGAAAGGTAAATCTATAAAAAATAGGTGAACCTATAGAAAAATTAATTTACTTTCTATCAGTATTCAAGCTTGAATGCCAGATAGATGTTTTGTTACTTATGATTTTTATGTCAACCTGATTGCTATCATTTAGAAAATGATATAATTTTTTGAAAAGAAGTGTAACAGCTTCCCATTTTTATATCCTTTGGCAGTATTTATTGATGACACTCCTGGTCCACTGCACATAAAAGTTAACTTTTTAACATATGTAAGTAGTCTATTTGTCTTTTAGCATATTTTCTTACTATACTTAAGGACATATTTTTAAAAAAATAATTAACCACTGGTGCTGTTGGTGTGGCCTGTGACCTTAACCAAAGCCCAGGGACACACTGAGGACCATAATACTTCTCCCCAGGTAACCAGCATCAAGATCACAGACCTGCAATGGAACCCATACAGAACTGTCCAATTTGCTTGAAATCTTAGACTAAACTCAAATGCTAGCCACTTTCCAATAGCTGCTGTTGTCAAGGAGAACTGGGAAGATGTGTAGAAGCATCAGCACAGACCTGTCATAAATGTCCCAAACGCCACCTATATGCACACTCCCCAGAGAGAGCATGTCACCAGCATCGCATGCACATTAAAAAAGATTGTGGTTATTATTTCCTGTTATTATGCCCTGTTTCTTTTGAGTCTTTTTCTAATAACTATCATTCATAGTATGCTTTTAATTTATAGGACACTGAGAAAGAACTTCAAAGTCAGCAACGCAGCATCAGCTCTACCCAAGAGAATCTCAACAGTTTGTGCCGCAAGTACCACTCAGCAGAGCTGGAGAGCCTGGGCCGGGCAATGACGGGCTTGATAAAGAAGCATGAGGCTGTTGGCCAGCTGTGCTCTAAAACCCAGGCCAGCCTGCAGGATTCTCTGGAAAAACATTTCAATGGTGAGGCCTGACAGGTCTTAACATGGGTAATTGTTTATGAGAACAAGTCCAAACTAAATGCTGCCTAGACATGCCAGGAAAAGGTGGAGGAGATTTTACAGAAGGATGTCATTTGAAATTCATTTCTGCATTAAGACTTGAGCAGTAGAAAGACTGTGCTTGCGGCTTTCATCTTCCATAGAATTCTCCTTTTTCCCTAAGAAAGTGGTGTACATCTATTGATGATTCTGAATTTCATCTGAATATTCCTTTTTTTTTTTTTGTTTTTTAGGGAAGGGTCTACAGACTGTTCAGGGTCTCACTACTAGATCAGACTCACAGTGATTCACCTGTTTACAGCCTCCCAAGACCTGGGATTATAGGCACACACCACCATACCTAGTCTCAATTGCCATCTCAGCGTACCCTGGGGGCAGGGACAGTGGCAGGCCCAGGGATTGAACTCCCAACCCCTGTGCCTGCTTGCAGGTGCTTTAATCCACTGAGCTATTTGTCTGGCCCTTGGATTTTCTTTATATTAAGTTTTCAATGTAAAACATTAATTCTGCTCTTCCAGTGGTCCATAGCCACTGATGAAAAAATATAGAAGTTTTCAGTGCTAGGATGAAGTGACCAGGAAATTGGGAGTTAGGAGATATCATAAGTTGCTGGCCATGCATGAGATAACTGTGCACCTGGGCTTTCGCTTCCCCACAGTGGTGCCAAGGAACCAATGAGATGCCCAACAGCTCCCTTGGATGATGTGGTAGGGAGAGGAAATGGTCCCTCCATGTGCCACAAACCTGTCTGTAGCCAGGTGCAGTGGTCCATGCCTGCAATCCTGGAAGTGTGGGAGACTGACAGAGACAAAGATTGAAAGCTCAGATCCAAGTTGGGCAACTTAGTGACTCAAAATAAAAGATAAAAACAGTTTAGAGTATGGCTTGGCACAAAGGCCCTGGGGTCAATCTACTTCAGTCCTCCAGAGCTTCTCTAGTCCTGACTTTTTACGTAGTCTTTAATCAAAGAGGAAAGCACAGTTCGAAACCAGGCCTTCCAAAGTCATCATTTGCTTTGTAGTCTCGCCTCTAAATTTCCAATTCTGCCACAGAAGGTAATGGCTGTAGATCAGGCTGTGTATTTTCTATGCTATCATTTTCTTCCTAGAGTATTTTGTAAGGCAGAATGAGGTGGGTTGAAGCCCAGAAATAATTCACTGTGGCAATCCTGGGAATGTACTCAGTATTTTGGACTTACTCCTAGTTTTGATTACCTTTCAAAAGATTCGATGCAGGAATTCCAAGAATGGTTTTTGGGAGCAAAAGCAGCAGCCAAAGAATCATCCCATCGAACTGGAGACAGCAAAGTCCTAGAGGCAAAGCTCCAAGATCTGCAGGTACCAAGCTGCTGCCCACCCTCGCCTCCCTGCCCTCTCCCTTCTTCCCCACACTGCACTCAGGTGCCTTCAGATCAGATAAGGTCATCCCATGTCTCAACTCTTATTTTAATCCATCTCTTCTTTTTCCAGAACAGAATTGAGTTTATTGTGTCAGATAGATATAGGCAACATGGAAAGTCATTTAGAAAATAATTCAGAGCTAGAGAATGCCTAAGTCTCATTGTCTCTCTTTTTCCCAGATAAACAATCTTTGGAATTCATTCAAAATTCAATCTAATTTTTTTTCTTTTTATGGCTGTAAAAATATGAATAATTACATCTATCTTATTACTATTGTGAAGTTTTTAAAAGAGGGAGAAAAATAGTACTGTCTATATTTTGAGATAAAATATATTCAGATTAAAGTGATGGCTATTACAAGTTATTTGGATTCCACTGACTATGAAAAAATGTGTAAATTAAAAAGGAGAAAGCCATTGTAAAACAGGGTTAAGAAATTACTTATAGAAGAATAGATTCAAATTAGGTTTTGGCCAAGAGTTTTAGCACTTAAGTTCAACAAAGCCCTGCAAATTTATTTAGTGTTAAGTATTCTTTTTAAAAAGATATTTTAAAAAACTGACAAGTATTTTGTATGTCATGGATGATGAAAATGATGTCAGTGATTCTTTTTATTAAAAGTCAGGGAATTCACAGGACTGTCCAGCTATAATGCTGTATATGGATTGATTTCTAAATTTCTGTGTAAATATATGTAAGTGTTCATTCCAATTTTTTAAAAATTATTTTTCTTCATATTCTGTAAGGACTTAAAGTTTGATATCTCAATATTTGATGGAAAATATCTGTTCTATGTTATGCCTATGATGTCTGATATTTAGATAGATAGGGTAAACTGAACTGCATATGTTGCAGGGTAATAATCAACTTCTCTTCTGGATGGTTAACAACCTAGGTTTGCAGATCAAAAATTGGAGAAACGGAAGGGCTGCAAGGTCAGCCAACATTTTGGCCCTAGCCTTTCAAGGTCAGTGAAGACTCAGGACATAGGAGAACCTGTACCATAACATCATGAAACTCAGTTGTGCCCCAAATTTTCTGATCAAGGGGGTTATGGAGCCATAGAGGAATGCGATCAATGATGTATAGTGTGCCTGGGGAGAGTCACATGGAGAGAAAACATTCTCTGAGGCTTTCACAGAGAGCTAATTGGTCGAGCAATGGCCGTGACTCATCCACATGGCTGACACTGACAAAGGATCTATAAAGTGCAGTACAGGGTTACAAGATAAATCCGGAGGGGATTTGACTGACCTTATCAGATACAAAAGTTACATTTCTTGTTATATAGGTCTTGCTTTATATTGGTCTTAACCATCCAGCAGAAAAATATTAAAATGAGGTATATAAAGTAAAGCCATATCAATATGCTGAGCTGTAAAAGGCTCAAGTCAACGAATTCTGTGGCTAACCCACTAGTATTGTGGACTGCTGGATTGTGTTGGATTGTTTTGCTGAGTTCATGCACCTATAGTATTTAGATGCCATTGGAATACCCATCTCTGACAAGACTAAGCAAAACAAGGGGTACAAAGAAAGGACCATTTTGTATTTGTATATACAGAATAGTTAGGATAGATATACAGCTACTTTTTCTTAACTCAGTGAGAAGATTTGTACTAATAGTGTTTGGACAGGATATCCTGTCTACTTCTTGTATTATGGATAACCATTAAGAAGATAACAATGTACAATGTGTTAATTATTGAAACTGTCCTATCAATCAGCTTTGAAACTATCTCACTGATATTTGTTTTTCAATAAACAAAATAAAATTAAATAAATAAGTAAATATATAAAAATAAAAGTCAGAGAATAAAACTTGTCATTGTAAATAGAGGCTTGTTTTACAGGAGGCATGGTGGATTCAGAAGTGGAGTTGTTCCCTTCATAGTTTGGAACCCATTAATGTCATTAGATTTCCATGAAATGCCACTCTGGACTCACAGAGAAGGCTCAGCTGGCACTGACTTCTGAGAGAAAGAGAGAAAGAGAGAGGTGCTTTCCTGAGCTCCAGACTGTGTGTGCTGGGTGGAGCACAGGAGGAAGAGGAAAAAGAGGAGGCTGAAAAGGAGAAGGAAGAGGAAGGAGGAGGAAGAGAAGGAGGAGAGCAGGTGGCCAGATAGAGGAATATCACAGACATTGACATCAGGGAGGAACCAAAAATGACAATGATGCAGTCATCTGGTTTTCCAGATGGACATTGTTCTATTAGCTCTCAGTGGCTATAAGGGCTGGCAGCCAGCATCCTAACTAGGACCTTGGTCCTAGCCACTCCGATGCGTCATTCTCATCCCACCCTCATCAGACATTCTTTCATCTAGGTTTTGCTTTTCCTTTGTAATGAATGAGCCCATGAAGTAGGGTTTCTGAATAATGGCAAATATATTACATTATCTTCATTTCCTACAACAGAACATTCTGGACTCAGTCAGTGATGGGCAAAGCAAACTTGATGCAGTGACTCAGGAGGGACAGACTCTGTATGCACATCTGTCTAAACAAATTGTCAGCAGCATCCAGGAGCAAATTACAAAGGCAAATGAAGAATTTCAAGCGTTTCTGAAGCAGTGCCTTAAAGATAAGCAGGCTCTCCAAGACTGTGCTTCTGAGCTGGGGAGGTAGGTTGCCCTGATAAATGTAGATTTCATTACAGAGAAATGGGCCATGTGAACAAACATAAATTTGAAATTAAGGGTTTAAATTATAATGATGTTTTACCTACCTTAAGTAGATGCTCTTTCAAGTAAAATAACCAATAGCTCATACCTTATTTTCTACATATAAAAAGTGGCTTCAAGGGCTGGCAGCCACCATCCTAACTAGGACCTTTGTCCTAGCCAAATTATTTTCAGTAGTTTCCTACTACTTTGCTTAATGAAATTTTCTATCATCTCTTAAAAAAAGAAGAAAAGAAATTATCTTTTCATTATTACAAATGACATAGTTGATGTAATTTTCATCTATTAGGCTTTAATATTTCCAATTTTAGGTGATCCAAGATTTTTCTTATGTCCATTTCTCCTCAGATAATATCATGGCAGAAAATGATACTAAATTTTGTGACTCAAAATTCTAGTCAATAATGTACGTCAATGAATGTAAATATCAGACTAGAAGAAAAAAATTCCTTGTCAATGTGAAAAAAGACATCAATATAATCAAACTGCCTTTCTAGTTGCCAAGTAATTTGCCTTAGACTTGGCCAGGATTCTGGGGGAAGTTATGCTATCATCAAAATTTAGAGCTTTTGTGCCAAGTTCAAATTCCCTTAAGAAACAAAGATGCAGAAACCACTTTCCCTTCTTCCCCTGGGGTTATGCATGTCCACTTGTCCACTGGCAACCACTGAAGTCTTTGTATTCAAGCATACAAAGCTAGCTGTATGTTGACATGAAAACGTAATCACACTGTCCATTACTAATTATGAAATCTATTTATTTATGTAAGGTAATTTTTCCCTGCTTGTATCCCAAAGCATAATATCACAACTTGTCAACTTTGTTACTGAAACAAGGAAAAATTTGGACAGGCTTATTGTTGATTTTCCTTCATAACTTAAAATTCCGTGTGATCTTAATTGCCTTAAAAAGCCCTAAGTGACCTCAGCTATTAGAACTTACTGATGTAATAAATGAGCAGAGCAGAATTCCTCTAAAGTATTTTCTTTTCTTTAGCTTTGAAGATCAGCACCGAAAACTGAACTTATGGATACATGAAATGGAAGAAAGATTAAATACAGAAAATCTGGGAGAGAGCAAACAGCATCTTCCAGAAAAGAAAAATGAAGTTCATAAAGTTGAAATGTTTCTGGGAGAACTTATGGCAGCTAGGTATAGAAACAAAAATAGAATGGGTTATTAACATACTATTATGTCTTCAACTGCTTGGTGGTTTGACTTGGTTTGGCTTGGCTTGGTTTGGTCTGATCTGGTCTTGTCTGGTGTGGTCTGGCCTGGTGTGGTCTGGTCTGCTCTGGTCTTGCCTGGGACGATCTGATTTGGTTCAGTGTTGATAACAATTCCTATCCCTGAATGGCTAGAGTGTATGATGTTAGTACTGCTTCCCTTATATCAGTGTGTCATTCTGCAGACTGCAGGATAGATATAAAGAGCTAATCTGCATATTAATTCTACATTTTCGCTAAAAATAATTGGGTACTTACCTACTATAATTCTTCATTTTTGTCCTTTAGACACAGTTTTGTACTACTATACTTTCCTTTCTGGGGTTGTTTTGAGGACTGGACAATAAAACGTAAAGCAGACAGGAAATTGATGATAACTGTAAAGACACAAAGCTAATGCTGCAGACTTCATCTTCCACTCAATCTCCACTCATTTCATGCCCTAGTTACACTTCCTGTGCACCCATTCTCATAATATTCTTAATGAAACAAAAGACATTGTCCTTTTATCTGACTCTCCTTTGATTCCTGTTCTCTACTCCAGGGTTTCTCTCTTCATTCTTTCCCTACTGAGTGAGCAAGTCAGGGTTTCTTTCACATGCTTGACTTACTACCCACCTTGGTCCCTAAGTTCCCATTTAAGTGTCACTCCTGGCTTTGTTAGTTGCCTCCTCCCCACCAGAAAAGAAAACAATTTTCTCTGGGGAAACACAGATGCCACAAGCTCTTGGGCGCCTAGAAATCAGCCTCTGAAAGAGCAGGAGCACTGGGCTGTGAGGTAGAAAAGGGGAGTACCTGACCACATGCACAGATCCATTAGCATTAATTAATATTATAAAACTCGCCCCATTCAAGTCGCAGCATTTTCTATACCTGTCACATCATTTTCATGGTCTCACACACCTAGTCATCCTCGTCTTGAAAACTAAGCATGTAAAAAACCAAACAGCAGAACCCCACCTGACAGCTCCTTCAACACATGTGCCAGCTTGTTAACCATTACAGAATTTCCCTGAAATACTTCTGTTCCATCACTGGAAATATTATTAATGGCTAACTATGATTACAGGATCCCACCAACATCCAGGTAAGTCCTTCCAGATGAGGAACTTCTTTACATACCATCTTTACATACCCATAGGATAGGGAGGCATTCGAAAAATAGAAAATATTAACAGAATGAAAAAATAATAGCATCATTCTGTTAACTTTCTGAAAATTATGCTACACTTCAGTTTGATTTTCGAACATTGGCTATTGTCTGAATACAATAAAATATAATCAAACCTACCTTCTCGGGACCCTAGACCTGTTAAATGACTTTCCATATTGCTAGCTTCCACATCTTCTCTACTCACTTCCCTTCATGCCTACATTTTTTGCCATTATTATACTAAAACCTATTAGAAAAAGTGCTCTAAATACCCTTCACCAGATTAAATGTTTTTCTTTACCTGTCTTTGTTTTTGTAGTAATTGCAACTTCTGACCTGGATTGACAGCCATTCCCAAGAGTGGATAGTAGGTGACCTCACTCGTAGCCTTACTTGTGTTCTATGTACTGTGCTGGTCATCCAAGACCTTGTGCTGGGTCACTTCAGTTCTTTCACTTGCTCCTTACTACTCCCAGTGTTCTAGAATTTCCCACTATATTTCCAGTACTTCACATATTTTGGGCAAATGTCTCATGTTTTTTTTTTTTTTTAAGTACACAGACCTGAGACTGGCTGAATTTTTTTATTCATCAAATAATTCATCTTGTAGTAACAAATATAATATCTTATTTTTAATTATTATTGACACCTTGCCTTGGCAAATAAATTACAGTATAATAAATATCTTTTAGAGTAGGCATAATATTGAGACACTCTTCATATCTCAGCATGGCTCAAAGGAGATTGCTGGGGCTGGAGAGACGGCTCAGTGGAATAAGCGCTTCCCTGGCAAATGCAAAGGCCTGAGTTCAATACCCGGTTCTGAAAAAAAAGAAAGACAAACGAGATCGTTTATATAGTAGCTACTCAGATTAAAAACTTGAACCTTATAGAAGATATACTTTATGTTCTTTTACAAATAATGAGACATTTTACTAGTAATTAAGTCTTTTTTTTTTTTAAGGGCAAGATGTATAGGGTCTCGCTGCATAGGTCAGACTTGTAGTAATCATCCTGTTTACAGTCTCCCAAGTGTTAGGATTATAGGTACACACCACCACGCCCAGTCTCAATCCCCTTCTCAGCACGCCATGGGGACAGGGCCAGCATGGCAGGTATGAGGATCGAACTCTCAGCCCCTGCATCTGCCTAATCAGGTTCTTAAATCCACTGAGCTATTTGGCCAGCCCTACTTTTAGTCATTTCTTCACTCCTATTTATACCTATATTTTCCTGATAAGAATTCTCTTGATTGAAGGTTTAGGGTTTGGAAGCCAGGGGATCATGAAATGATGGTTGAAGATATAAAATCCAAGTTAAATAGGAAGAAGATGATTTTGTTGTTTTTAGATTAATTTAATAGTACGGTGGGCTGGCCAAATAGCTCAGTGGATTAAAGCACCGCAAGGAGGTGCAGGGGCCAGAGGTTCTATCCCGGGGCCAGCTGTGCTGGACCCATCCCTGGGGCACACTGAGACAGAGATTGAGACTGGGCATAGTGATATACACCTGTAATCTCAGCTCTTGGGAGGCTGTAAACAGGTGGATCACTATGAGTCCAGTCTAGCAGTGAGATCCTGAATACCCTGTAGACCCTTCCCCAAAATACAAAAAAAAAAAGCATGGTGAATATAGTTTGAAATAGAATATTGATTGTACATCCATAATTATTAGTAAGAGAATAAATTTCAACTACTGTCATCATAAGAGTGAAGTATTTGAAATGATCCACATGTTAATCTGCTTCTTTTAATTGTTGTAGATTGTATTCATATGTCATAGCATCACTTTATACTGTAAATGTAGATCATCATAAATTATCAGTTTACAATGAAAATAATAGCACATGATTGTCCAAGTTGCACTTATGCAACAAACAAAAAAATTCAGAACTCTAAAACAAAACAGCAAGCTACATAATGGTTATGTTTTTTCCTTGACCTTAGTAAAATAGCTCCAAAGTGAGATGAGCACAATACTTAAGATTGCAGCAAGGAAAATCACAAAACATCTATAAAGGCCTTTGAAAAATGGGGGGGGGGGTTGTTTTGTTTTGGTTTGTTTGTTTTTGCTTTGCTTTATTTTGTGTTGGGTTCTAGGAACTGAGGATGCATGTTGTAGCCCTGGTTTTAAAAGGATGACAGCTCTGTGCGTTGAGAAAGATATATTAGGTAAGAAAGCAGGACAAGGAAGGTGCATGAAGGAAGGCCTGCTCTGCCCCTTCTCCTGCATTGTTGCGGATGCTCTTTGGGGATATGATACTTGAAAGAAAACAAGACAAACACAGAACAGCAGAAGGCTGCTCCCAAAAGCAGAATACTGTGAGTTGTTGCTTAACAAAGCAATACCAAGGGGGCCAGGGAGATGGCCCAGTGGAATAAGCACTTCCCTGGCAAGCGCAAGGGCCTGAGTTCAATCCCTGGTTCCGCCAAAAAGAAAAAGAAATAACAAAGCAATACCAAGAACTGCATCATTAGGTGACTTTGTCACTGTGACTGTCTCAAACAGCAGAGTAGGCTTGCAGAAACTAAGATGCTAGGCTTGACCTAGGTGATGGCATCTTATGGTCTCACCATTGTATGTGTGGTCCATTGCTGATCAAAACAACTTTATGTGGCACAAGCGAAGTGCATAGTCTAAGTGGCAGAGTGTTTTGGGAACTGCAGGGAGCTTGCCACATATAGAACCCTGGGTACGATGAAGAGATGCTCCAAATAAGCCCAGAGAGGAAGCAGGGCCATCTTTTGAGCTGAATTCTCTGTAAAATGGTCAGCTCCATCCCTGCTATTTGGCTCCAGATACAACATGGGTTGGATCATTTCCACCAGCAGCCATTAGCTCCATTAAGAGAGACCATAAGAGAACACAAGTACCCGGGCTGGTTCCCAGTATCTTAATTTTAAAGGCATGTGAGCTGCGAGCCTTTGTCTGGTTCCTGCTCCAATATCAACAATCATCTGTCACTCCCCTGTGCTCTGGAATGTCAGAATTAGGGTTTTTTTTTTTTTCCTGTTCCTTTTTTAGAGAGTCTCTCGATAAACTTTCCCAGAGAGGGCAGCTTCTCAGTGAGGAAGGCCATGGTGCAGGGCAGGGTGGCCGCCTAGGCTCCCAGCTCCTCAGCAGCTACCAGAACCTGCTCAGAATGACCAAGGAGAGACTGCGGGGCTGCCAGCTTGCCCTCCAGGAGCACGAGGCACTGGAGAATGCCCTCCAGGATATGTGGTCCCAGGTGAGAGATGTCCAGGACAAGCTGGCCTGTGCGGAAGGCACCCTCGGGAGCAAGGAGACCTTGGAGAGACACCTGTCACAGATACAGGTATGTGTGGCCAGCCAGATGCTCAACAGTGCTGGAAAGTCACTGAGTTGGAGTCACAGTGGTTTGAGTTTGTCCTAGTCCTTTGGGGAGTCTTTAAATAAGGGTTGTGTAAAAATGGAGAAATGAATCAAAAATAAATACATAAGGGACATTTTTCTCTAGCGAAAGAATGGTTTTGTTCAAATATCTTTAAAATTAGTTTTAATTACATTGAGTTAAATAGTCAGCAAACATTCAGTACCTGCTCCCTCTGAGTGCTAAGCAAGCTTCTGGGAATGCAGAGGTACAGGTTAGTCTTGCTTTCCAGAAGTCCCTGATCTTGCAGGAGAAGACAAGGTATGAAGCAGCATGTGCAGTGCAGACACAGGTAGAGGCTGTGCACACAGCAGACCCCAGACCCAGGCTAGAGGTGATGGAGACTACTGTCGCAGTTACACTTCTCCTTGCTGAAACAAAATACCTGACAGTCAAAATTATGGAGGAAAGGTTTACTTGGCTTCCAGCTTGTAGAGGCTCCAGTCCATAGTCAGCTGACTTCAAGGCAAGACAGCATGGTGGAGGGCCATCACAGAGGAAAAGTAGTCCATGGCAAGCCAGCATGAGAGCATGTATCAGCCCTCCTTCTGTGTCTTATATAGAGCAGGTGTGGCATTCACACTTTTAATCCTAGCCTGAACTATTTCAAGCTAATTAGTAGACTGAGTTAGCAGCTACACACCCTTGTTGCCAGCACCACTCACTGCCAGCTCAGCACCTCTGAAAAGCTCCTGCTATGACAGCATAAAGTTTTGGGGGAAGCATCTAGATACAAGCTATAAAAGTCTGAATCCTTCTGGGAGCCTTTAAATAAGGGTTTTGTAGACAAAAAAATGGAGAAATCCATCAAAAAGGGATACATAGGGGACAGAGCTAGGGAGATATCTCGGTGGTTTAAGGGCCTGCCTAGCAAACTCAAGGACCTGGGTTCGATCTCCAGTACTGCAAGCTGTGCCGGCCTATGCTGAGCTGGCCACCAAAACTGGACATGATGGTACACGCCTGTAATCCAGCAATGGAGAGGCTAAGAGAGGAGGATGTGCCAGGATACACTATATAGTGAGACTCTAACAAATGTAAAAAACAAAAAAAAGTCACCTTAAAAAGCATCAATCGGCCAGGTATTGAATGTATGGAAAGTCTGAGGTTATGATGACTGTGTCTTCCTTTGCAAAATTTATTTTTACTCTTTGAAACCAATCTATACAATTATCATTTCCAGGCTATGGAGCCAATGTTTTCTAAAAATTTAAGTTGGAGTTTATATTTGACTCCAGGACTCCCTGCTATGTAACACTGCAGTGAAACATGTTGCAGCAGTAGGGCCCAGAGTTGGTTCATATTTTTGATGATAAGATGTTTTTTAACTTAATTTTCCTAAGAAACATGACAGTTTTTTAAAAAAGCAACAGGAAATTTGCCTAATCCTCTGACGGATATTCTTTCTGCCTTCCCAGGACATTCTTTTGATGAAAGGTGAAGGAGAAGTCAAGTTGAACATGGCCATTGGCAAAGGGGAGCAGGCCCTGAAAAGCAGCAACAAGGAAGGTCAGAAGGAGATCCAGGCTCAGCTACAGACCCTGAGGGACTCATGGGCTGACGTCATGGGCGCCTCTGTCCGTGCTCAGAGGTAGGACATTTATTGTAATCCATACTCGCTCACTAAGACCAGTGACTTAGGAAGTAATGGGCCAGTGCTCAGGCGCCCTGGTCATTTTAGCAGGTTGGGTACATGCCTGCCTCTGCCTATGCTGCATTTCCCAAGGAGTGACGCCTGTTTTTGTTTACAACTTGTTTTGATTCTATATTTTTATTTTATTTTTTAAATGTTTACATCTCCCTATTATATCTTTGGAGGAATCTTGTCATTAAAGCAAAGGACATGCACTTCTTTAATAATACTTAGCTTTTTAAAGCAACATGTGGGGAAACTGGGATGAGGGAATGGAGAAAAGGAAGAAAGAAGGAAGGAAAATATATATATATATATATATATATATGATATATATACTGAGATAATTGTACTACTATTGGTTTATTGAAAGGAACAGTTAATGCTTAATTTTTTTGACCAGTTTTTCATGCTTATATCTGGTAACCTGAACAAGTGCTTTGAAGAAAACAATATACAAAAGAAGAATCATTGTTGAATTCCTATCATCATGTTTTTGAAATTCTGTTTTGTTTCTCATGTTTTTTTTATTATATTTTTATTCTCCATAAAATAAGAAAGGAACATGCAGGAAATACATTGTTGGCAATTGTTCAGCTTAAGTATAAATGTGTTCTTTCATGAAAAGAAAGGTCACTCTCCTTGGGATTACAGGAAACACAGAGGTAAGGCACAGAGAAGTGATGTCCTATAAAGTAGGGACATACTCACTCCACCAAAAATCAGCCCATGCAGACACCTGCTGAGCTTTCGAATCTCACACGATTTCATTCATGTGTGGACACTATTATAAAGTTCATCACATAGGAAGCATAAGTAGAGTGTACAGGGGTAGTTATCAGAAGCTGCAAAGAGCAGGGATAGGGAGAGATGGATGGTTGATCAATAGGTACCAAGTTCTAATTAGAGTAAAAGTCCTGGAATGCCACTGCACAATAAGGTGGCTAAAGAGAATGTGGTGTACCAAAAAAAGTGAGTATATTAGAAGTGTTCATTGAAAAGAAATGATAAATGTTTGAGACAGATGAATTTAACCTGATTTAAATTTTGCACTATGTTCCTATGTATTAAAATATCACATTAAGCTTTAATATATAGGTTGAATGTTTTATACAAACTTATGTTTTCATTTAAATGAGAGGAAAAAGATTGTCAAGAGAGAAGGGGTGAGAGAGAGTGCTGGATGCTGCTGAGGAAAGGAAAACTTTGGGAAAATGTTATTACTACACCAGGTGTTGTCATATTTATGAGTGGAAAATGTTTACATTCCTCCCTCAGAATATCTACAAATAATCTGGCTGTCTCGTCAGACCTGATCATAAACTAGATTTATACTAAAGCACATCCCGGGACCCGTATTCTGAAGGTCATTTGTACTATCAGGTCATGTAAGAAATGGATGCTCAAATGAATGGAGGAAAATGGAACAATCACTGCAGCCATGTGTTGCAGTAACACCAAGAAATAAGAGTTACTCCTAAAAATGGCATGGCTTTTTCTCCCTTTTAATACAAAGCACAAGTAGTGACTTGCAAAGTAAGCAGGATTTGGCTTCTTACCAATAGCTCTGCGTGGTCAGCAAGAAAGAGGTCGGACCCGGGAGCCTCACTCTACAGCAGCCTCTGGGAGCACCAGCTAAACTTTTCAGTATTTGACAACAGGACAGCTTCCCAAAATTTGATAGGAACATGAACAAATGTTAGAACAGATATGTACAGAGGTTAGAACAGAAATTTAAACACAAGGTCAGATTCAGTGCTTTGATTCTCCAATTTCTGCAAAAGAATTAAATTTGACAACTGAATACTGAGCAGTAGCAGTACTCAAATATATTGCTAAAATAGTGAAGAAAGAAAGAGAAATAGATTTTGCTGGATAATTGCTCAGAGGCTAAGGTAGGTAGGAGGGTACCTTCTAGAAAATTCTGACCCAGGTTGTGTGACTTGGAGTTTTCAGGGTTCCTATTGATGCCAACGTAGCAGTCTGAGCAACTGTTGGAAACCTGGTTACCAAAACCTAACTCCACATGTATGTGAGGGTAGTTGGGCAGCCGCTGAAGACTGATTTATAATAATTTGCAAAGCTCAATTTTGAATGACTTTTCTGAGTGTCAGTCTGGAAAGTTCTGAGTATCTGGAAAGCTGGTTATTTATTTCACTATGATGTTTGTGACTCTATATTTTTGCATTTTAAAAAATTGAGCTTTCATTCATTTACCCATGTACTACAGAGCATTGGCTTATGAGTGTTTGAATGTGTGTATATGTGTGTAGCCGTAAATGAATAGCAATCTAATAATATTAAAACCAATCTGATGATATTACTCAGGAAGAATACCTTGAATATTAAACTGGAGACAAAGTATAATTGCATAATTTATTTTTAAGAAATCAAACTAATCCCAAGAAATGTAAACATAATTGATATATACTGGATGAAATTTAAATGATGTTTCCAGTGTTGAGTTTTTACAGCACAGTATGCAACTTTCTCTGTCTACTTAAGACATGGAAGAGAGATCTCCAGCTATGTGTCTGAGTATAGCGTCTTGCATCAACTTTCAGCATTGATTTCCTTTGTGAAGGAACTGTGTTCTGGGTTTAATTGGTCAGAGAACTATGTTCTCCCTATACTCCAAGAAACACTTTCATTTCTTACAGTAGTGTTCACTGAAATAATCTACATGAATGTCATGGCCATGTAGGGGTTTGTTTTGGTTTAGTTGGGGTTTTGTTGTGCTGGGGACAGAACTCAGGGCTCCTTGTGTACCAGACAAGCCCTCTACCACTGAGCCATGGCCCCGACCCAAGGGTGTAATTGACTTTTGGCAGTAATATTAAGTCAACTCATTTCAACATCATGTGGTAATAATTCTAGCACTCTAGAGTCTGTGCTTAGCCAATGGAATGACTACCTAGAGAGGAGACACCAGCTGGAGCAGTGGATGGAATCAGTGGATGAAAAACTCGAGCATCCTTTACAACTGCAGCCAGGCCTGAAGGAGAAGTTTTCCCTATTGGACCATTTTCAGTCCATCGTCTCTGAAGCAGAAGATCACACCGGAGTTCTGCAGCGTCTCAATACCAAGGCCAGGGAGCTCTACGAGAAGACCCGGGATGACTCCTTCAGGGAAACTGCACAGGAGGAACTGAAGACACAGTTTCATGATATCACAACTGTGGCCAAGGTGAGTGCTTTGTATCCAAGAAAGACTTGAAGGCTTTGGAAAAGAGTAAGCTAAGGGTCCAGCCTAGTGCCACACACCTCTGATCCTAGCACTTGCATTTAGCACATTTATGACTCCTTTGATTTCAATCATGTGTTCATTTCCAATTTTAGTAAAAACTGTATTTTCCTGTTCTCCAAATTTAGACTATTTCACAGACTCCATGCTCAGAGTGAATCTTTGTTTTCCTCCCATGTGTTTGCTTTCAGATAAGTGTGATCTGCATAGAAACTGAGGGAGAATTTTTTTTTAAGATGTTTTCCTCCTTTGGTTTGCTTTTGGGAACTGTGTCTTCTGGATATTACAATTATTAACAAGTGTGCTTCTTTATCTTCATTTTTAGCAAAGCTTGAATCTTGGCCTTGGTGTTTTTTTATATGTGACCTTGGGCCTCTGTGAATGTGCGTGACCTGCTCTGGTTCACAGTGGCAGTCATAAAGTCCACATTGCAGAGGTGTCACAGAAGTGGCAGGACTCAAGGAACAAGTCTGTTTAAGGAGCTGAACAGAATACTTGACACCAACCTACCATAAATAATTTCTTGGGTGGCAAGAACAGTTTAATAATTGTGATGAAGTAGACTGTCAGGCATACTAACCAACTTTCTTAAGCATAGCTTTTTATGCTAACAATAATAAACTTACAGGAAGTTTAAGGGTTATAGTGTCACTTTTAGGTGTTAAGCTCAGAGAAAATTTAGGACTGAGATTGAAATCTTTGGAGATGCATTGAGTGACTTCTATCAGGCCTGAAATCTAATCTGATGTTATGTTCTCAGTAATGATTGCTAAAGTAGGCTCTTCTGTGTTTACTAGGAAAAAATGAGGAAGGTGGAAGAGATTGTGAAAGATCACCTCATGTATTTAGATGCAGTTCATGAATTCACTGACTGGCTCCACTCAGCAAAGGAAGAACTCCAGAGATGGTCAGACATGTCTGGGGATGCAGCAGCCACCCAGAAAAAGTTGCTAAAAATCAAGGTTAGAAAATGGGTTTCTATACTACATTTATTTCATGAATTCTTGAGGACAGAGAGCATGCTTCTGATAAGAATTCAGTGAACAAGATTCTGTCATTTGCAACATTTCCTTTCTGGCTTTAGTTGATTTTTATTGAGTCATGCCTCAGTAATTCTAAACATAAATAAGACTATGTAAGGGAATTCAGAGAACTTCACATTTGTGAGCAAAAAGCAGCATTTTCTGTGTAATAATTGTGACTATTGCTGCAGTGCGACACTCAGAGATAGATGCTGGGATGCCGGGCTGACAAAACCAATGCGATGATAGCTCACTGAGCTCTTCCAGAGGCCAGGCTCTGGAATCACTGCGCATCTGCCTCTCTTGACTTCTGAGCTGGGCCTTTGGGCAAGTTCCTGTGGATAGTGCTTTCAAGTATCATCTCTTAATTGGAAGACAAAAAAATAAAGAGAATTAAAATGAAACCTTCCAGAGAGTATTTTAAGGATAATTAGATCATGCATATGCAATATTTACAGTTGCGGCTGCCACATAGCACACTAAACCAAGAAACCTAGTGAATTGAGTAAATAAGCAATTCTTTGGCCATGGGTTGACAAGGAGATGAAGGGCAAAGGTGAAGTCTTTAACCACACCCAATAAAGCTATCATCACCTAAAGAAAATAAGTGTGTGCAGCGGGGTACACAGGAGTTCAAGTGCGAATACATGGAAATTGCCTTACTTTAGCACTAAGGTCTATGAGGTAGTTGACTATTCAGGGTACAGTGCAAGTTAGACAGCTGTATTGAAGATACAGGATTGAAAATTATTTGTGCATAATTTATTACTGAAGCTCTCAGAGAGGGTGAAATGAAGGCCAGGGTAGATGATAAACAGAATGGTGGGCACTACCAAGGTTTTCAGGTTTTAAGGGCCACCAAAGAATAGCAGTTACAGAAGAGAAAGAAAGAAGAGATGAAATAATAAATAGAGAAGGCTAAGAAAGCGGGATGTCACCAGGGTCTGGATGGAGAAGTTATTGCCCTCACAGATGCAGAAAGGAGCCACTATTTAGTGGAAAACAGAGAGTGACACCTAGCTTTTTGGCAATGACTCTGAGAGTCATTTACACAGTGAGGGGTGAGAGGACCAAACCCCAAGAGTTTAGGAGGCAATGCCAGGCTTGGGGATGGGACGGATAGATAGCAAGGATGGACTCAGGCTTGCAGAGTTCATTTGGGAAAATAAGGTAATTGTTTTGCAAAAGCTCCTCTTCAGGTTGTGGATGTTCTCTCTCCAGCTGAAAGGGCTTCACAGTGTGCTTCTGAAGGATGGAAGCATAAGAGAAGGAAATAAAACAGAGAGGAAGAAAGTAAAGCTGGTCGGAGGCTGCCCTTTCAAGGTCAGCTCCAGCCAAAATATAGGCTGGCAGAGGCAACCTTGGAAAAAACAGAGAAAGCGTGTTCTCTGTCTTGGGACCCCTGGCCAGCCCTGACCCAGTGAGATCCAACCAGGAGAGGCGTGAAGGCATGAATATTTGCATGTGTGAACATGTAGATAATATTCTGAAAGAGTTCAAGCGCAAGATGAGAAAATATATGTATGAGCCATTTTGAGGCACTTCATAATAATGATGCTTCCATTCAAAATACAGATGAGTAGAGTTAGTGATTATAAATATTGGTCCACTTTCATGCCAAAGAAAACTGGGCAAAGACACAAGAGTACTCTGGTGAGCATTTTGATAGTTCTCACCTCCTGAACTCTAAGTTCAAAATCACTCATTAAGGCACAATGTCAATATTTAAATTGATTTGTGAAGCATGTTACTTTTTAAAAGCTATGACTTTCAGTTCACTAATTACTACACATGCAGTGATAAACAGGACTGATTTTAGAATTCTGCTCTTGAAGGAGCTTAACTATTTATATTAAATGCTAACTGTGGAAGGATACACTTACATACATATCAAATTACATTTCTTGGGACTGAGCTTTAGACAACTCAAATGATGAACACTTAAATGTGGCTCTGCTGTATAGAATTATGAGAAGATATATTGATTTTAATCTAATTAAATGAAAAACAAACTGTATTCTAAAAACAGTTAAGATTTCCTTTATATATAACTTATGAAACATGTATCATCCTTATCCAAAATTCTCATTTAATTCCTAGTTGATTTTCTTCTTGAAGATTTTTCTCTAATTGTCATCATTTCCTTCTACTTAATCCAGAGGTGATATCATAACTTTCCATTGTCATGATAAAAAATAATCCTGGCTTTGGCTATAGGCACATAAATAATAAAACAGTTGACTATTTCAGCAACAAAACATTTCGGTCTAAGAAATCTGTTCTCAGAAAGAAATGCCAGTGTTTACCTACTTACCAATACATATTTTAATTTTATCCTACTGTCCTCTATGGCATATGTGCCTCTAGGCTAAAAACAGTATATAAATTGTTAAATTTCTAGTGGCTTATAAAGGTAAAAGTAATAGTCGTAGACAAACCCAGTCTACAGATCCTTTTACACTTCGGTGAAGTCAGTCTGTGGGTCGCTCATTTAAGTTGCTATCAGAATGTTAACCGAGGTTCCAAAGTGTTTGAACTGAGGAGGGCGCTGACCCTTCCACTGTGGCGGGTCAGCTTGCTGCTGCTGGCAGAACAGCAGTGTAATGTAAGCCACCATCCTGTGGAAGCAGAGAGTAGTGGGTGGAGACGAGGCAGATAGGGTCAGGAGGTCCTTGTTTCCCCGTCCTTTTACTTGGAAGAAATACAGAATTGTTTATTTGCAGGCACAGTACACTGAAGTCACTCCCAAGCACTTCCCGTACTCCATCCAGCAGGGCACGGGTCCAGGGTGCCTGCGGCCCTGTCTTGGCTGTGTAGGGCCCTGTGTTACAAGCCTGGGCGCTCACAGTGTTAATTCTCGGCTGTTAGGACTCAGGAGTGGGCGGCTGCATGTAGCCTGGTTCTCTATGCACACTTGCTCCAACCTCCTAGCGGGACTAAGTCCCCTCTGCACACTCCTGAAAACTTGCAGCCCAGTGACTCATGGCCTCCTTGGTTTCCATGGTGATATTCCATTACAGGAGCTGATAGATTCCAGAGAGCTAGGAGCAGCCCGCCTGGGCCGAGTGGAGTCGCTGGCGCCCGGAGTGAAGCAGCACACAGCTGCCAGTGGGTGCGAGCTCCTGCACACGGAGATGCAGGCCCTGCGAGCTGACTGGAAACAGTGGGAAGACAGCGTGCTCCGCACGAAGAGCAACCTAGAGGACCTGGTCAGTGAGATGGCCCTTTCAGAGCAGGAGTTCTCGGGCCAGGTGGCCCAGCTCGAGCAGGCCCTGGGGCAGTTCAGCGCCCTTCTGAAAACCTGGGCGCAGCAGCTGGCCCTCGTGGAAGGCAAGAACACGGATACGGAGCTAGTGGAATCCTGGCACGCAGGACGAGTAAGTTGGCTTCCACTTTTCTAACAGCGGTTATGCTAGAAAAGTGTTTTTGCCTCTCGTGGTTGTTAAAAGAAGTCTTTGCTAACTAAAAACATGCAAGATCCAGACTTGGAAGAAGTATTTATCTGATGAAATTAGCAAAAGCTGATCTTTTTCCTTTTCTCATAAATCAGACTTTGGTAAAAGTTAACACGTGAGAGAAAAAAGAATCATTATTTCCTGAAACTTTATTGTTGGTGGAGACATTTTTCTCCCCTCCTTCTGATGTAAGAGTTTGTAATACTGCGTTGAGCCGTCCAGTGGGAAAAAAGTGGCCCGTGGGTAGAGGAATAAATAGAGAGTCATAGCTGCTTTCTTGCCTGTTAACTATTTCAAACAAATAAAAGATTGAATCTGTAGCTTTGGAACTCACATTTGGAGACTTGCTAAAAAACAATTAATCACCTTTACCCTGAGTGGCTGTCCTCTGTTGGTGCGCTTTTGACAGATGTGCTCAAATTAGCCAGTTCACTGGCATTAACGTGCTGGGTGCCTGCCTGCCTTCCTTTCTTCCTTCCTTTCTTTCTTCCTTCTTCCTTCTTCTTTTCTTCTTTCTTTCTTTCGTTCATTCAGTAGCAGTTGTTTCAGAATATGGGAAACAGAAAAGGAATTATGAAGAATGTGCAGAAACTTAAAAATCTTTTCCCCTTCTTTCATTGTTCACTACTGATCTCTGAAAGCCTCTTCAATATTTGCCATTTTCTACTGCTCTTAGTCATGGCTGTCCGTAAAAAGAAGTCTAGCAAAGTAAACTTCTATGCTTCTATTTATGTTACAATCATTTAAAAATAGCTCCAGCCAGTAAGAAAGTCAGGGAGTATTTGCAGCTTTGTCTTGTTTGGAGTGGAGTAATTGAACTAGATGTAGCACAACATAAAGTTCAACTTCATACTCATCTCTTCAAGCTTTTTATTTATAATACAGCCAGGGCTTTTGGTTGATTGGTTTTCTTTATGCTTGTTTTTGTGTGTACTTCTTGACTTGTAGCTTGATGCACCAGATTAAAGCATAAGCAGTTAGTTCCCTAAGACAGAGACAAAGGCATTGGCAACTATTTCATGTGATCTGATTATGAAAGAGAACCAGTTATATGTACCATTTTGGACCCTTTTTATTTCCCTTTCTTTCCATTCCATTAACAGCAGAGAATTTTTTTAAAAAAAGATTTGGTTGCATGTAGGTGACATTATTGTCCTCAGCTCTTGTCATTCCTTACTTTGGTACTATTTCTAGGAAATAACAGAGGAGGGCCACAAACCACAGGACAATGCCACAGCAAGTACTGGGGTTCAGCTGTTTCCACAGAAGACACAGCCTTCGCTTAGGTCCTCACCCACGTGTGAGGGCAAATGCTTTTGAGAAATGAATACATTGCCTGCCAGTATTCGTACTTCATTTCTAAGCATGGCATTTCATTTAAAATGGAACCAATAATTTAAATATAATGAATGTTTAGGGAAACGTTTACGAAGCAGTAGATTTGCCAAGGTTCTTCTTTAAATTTTTTTAAAAAATCTTTTATTTATTTATTTGGTATAGGGTTTCACTATGCAGCCTGGACTTGCAGTGGTCCTCCTGTCTCACCTGTCCCAGGACTGAGATTAGAGCTGTGCACCACCACGCCTGGTTTAGGTGGCTAACATGCTGTCGTGGCATGTGGTACTAGGGATTGAACCCGGGTCCTTGCACTTGCCAGGCAGGCTCTTAGACTGCTGAGCTGTCTCCCCAGCCCCTGTGAAGGTTCTTATGGCATCATTTTACTGTTGGAGAGGCCTTGTCATTGCTTATACTAATCTCTAACCCTCACAACTACTTACCTTATGCAGTTAAATGGTGGTATTCAAGAAATCCTAAAACAGAAAAATTGGTGCTCTATAAACTACATAAAAGAATACCAAACACCTGTTCAATGCATTTGCAAAATTCATTTATTTTAATGCCTATTAAATTACTATTGTTGAAATATAGTAGATCTCTTTAGGAGTATGAAACTTGTATGCATTCTAGGACTAACTTAATCATAACTCAGAACAATATTTATTTAATTTGACAGGTGGAGGATACTAACCACTATACTAACAAGGATATTTATGTAATGTAATGCTCTACAATGATACTTTAATTTAGGACAAAGTCACAGACATTTTTAAATGTAAAGTTTTAGGCTCAGTGTTTTTCTTTTAACATCACCCAGTTTATAAATGACCAATTTGAATCTCAGTATTTTTACTTTCTTAGTAGGTAATAAGTTTGTTTAATTCTTAAAAAAATACTCCATGTAGTGTAAAATAGTTGTTCTTGATGTAGCATTTGGAATTGCAAAGAGACACAATCTAGGTAGCAGCATTTTTAATGATCGCAGATAAAAGTCTTTCACACCCTTCAACCCAGAGCCTCAGCTGTATTAAGAGAGTGCTGCTCTCACAGTCACAGCTCCTGTGGGAAGATGCACAAGTAGGACCCTGACTGAGGCCAAGGCCCATGGCTTGGCGTGTCCTCAGAGGAGGTGCTTGGGGGCTAGAAGGAGGCAGAGCAGCCTTCTAGGAGCTGGTGCTTGGACTGAATCCTGAGGTGTGAGAATCTAAGCGGACAGCTGAAGATAAGCAACAGCACAAAGGCCAACCCAGGAGAAAGGGGAAAAATGTCAGAGGAAGAAGTAGAGTGGGAGTCAAGCTAGGAGACAAATGCTCTGTCCTAGCAAGAAAGGGTGAGGATGCAAATAGGGACAGAGGCTAAGAGGAAAGTGGGGGAAGGGCAAAGACACAGACCAGGCCTGACCTGGGAACCTCCTGTGGGGAGTGGGGAGGGGAAGCAAGGGAGAGGCCTGGCTGATGCAAAGTTTGACAGGTGGACAGCGGCACCACTTGCTGGATGTAGGTGCAGTAATGACCTGTTTGGATGACAAGGGATACAGTTCGTTTATAAATCTGTGTTATTTCAATAAATAGCTCTAAAACTATTTATAACAATAGCTACTTGTGTACTCTATTTACTTATTTATTTTGCTGTGGTGATAGCACGAGCTGCGTGGTCTTGAATATCTGGAAATCATTTTCTTATTGATCTCACTAATTAGCATTCTTCAGTAGGCCAGAAATGGTGCTGAGCATTTCACACGCATGACCTCATTTGCCCCAGGTGACGGTCCCTTGAGGAACGGCACAACAGAGTTGACCTTGGCTTCCATTTTGTCAAACCCTAAAACTTTATTTTGCATGAAGCTCATATACTACTGTGATTGTTTGTGACTCTCATCTGTTGAACTGTGAGCTCAAAAAAGAATGCAGATAACACCTTTGTGTCCTGGGGGACAGAGGTATTCCCAAAATCCAGCAAGTTGCTTAATGCATAGCAGACATTCAGCAAATATTTGATGACATGAAGGAAATGATGAAATGAATGAAGTGCTAATAAAATCAGACCTGGTCATAGGACATTCTGTCAGAGGTAACTGCATGTACAGTGCTGTACACAGTCAGTTACTGTGTGGGTCATCAAACCAAACTAAGTGTTACTATTTTTTGAAAAGATCTTTCTTCACTTTTAAACAACATACGAACTCATCATGGCCTAATTAAACAACTTAGGAAATTTCCCCTTCTTTTTGTTAGCTCAGTTCATTTGCCCACTAATTGTGCAACTGCATTTAATATTAGAATGTCTATTCGTGGCTAGAAAGGGATATAAAAATAACAAAAAGCTAATTGTCCGTCAAAGGGAATCCTGAAAATAGCCCCCCCTTTCTTTATTAAAGTAACACTTCACACTTCAGTAATAATCTATAATATGGTTTATGCCGATATAGCTTGAAAAGCTGAAACGTCTAACCCTCGCTCTTGTTATTCTGATAGGAGATCTTGGATGCGCTACAAACCGCAGAGCCTACCACAGAGGACCTCAAGTCTCAGCTGAATGAACTCTGTCGATTTTCTAGAGACCTGAGTGCATACAGTGGAAAAGTTTCTAGCTTGATTAAAGAATACAATCGGTAAGCATAAACTCTCCTGATGTTTCAAATATTTTTCTTTAAAAAAAAATTTAAAGGGACAGGGTCTTGCTGTGTTATACAAGCTGGTCTTGAACTTCTGGGTTTAAGCTATACCTCATCTCAAAAGGAGCTGGAAATATAGATAATAAAGTTGGGTACAGACTCAATTTTAGAATATTTTCATGTAAAGTAGCTAAGTTCAACATAGTGAATCTTGCCTGTAGTTCAGCAACTTGGGAAACTGAGGTAGAGGATTATCTCTTGAATGCATGAGTTTGAGACCAGCTTGGGCTACATAAGACACAAGAGACCTCGTTGCAAAGAAAAGAGAAGGGAAGGAAGAGGAGAGAAAGGAAAGGGAGGGGAGAGAAGAAGGAAAGGACAGGGAGAGGGAGGGAGGGAGGAGGAGAAAAAGGGAGGAAAAAAGGATCAAATCAAGTAGGAGCTAGAGGATTTTAAATTTTTCATGTGTGATTTCAATGATAATATGAATTCATTAAGTATTAAATGCAGGGGCTAGGAAGATAGCTTGGTGGTCTAAGGGTCTGCCTGCCAAGCACAAGAACCCGAATTCCACCTCCCGCACCACAAGCGATGCCACCCACGCTGTGCTAGCCACTGAAACCAGATGTGGTGATGCACATCTGTAATCCCAGAGCTGGGGATGCTGAGACAGGATGATCACTATGAGTCTGAGCTGTGTAGTGAGACCTTGTACCACATCAAAAAATCTTTTTTTAAAAAAGTATTAAATATATTACTAAATGCACAAAGTATGTGCTCTAAGAATACCGATGCTGTCAGTCACTAGCCTAAGCAACTATCATTTTGTCTTTTCACTGAGTGTTCAAATCACCTTTTCAGACTCTGTTTGCAAGCATCCAAGGGCTGCCAGAGTAAAGAACAGATTTTACAGCAAAGATTTCAAAAAGCCTTCAGGGATTTCCAGCAGTGGTTGGTTAATGCAAAAATCACTACTGCCAAATGTTTCGATATTCCTCAAAATATTACTGAAGTTTCCACAAGCCTGCAAAAAATACAGGTAAGAATTTTATCAATTAGTTTTAATAAAAGGCTGAAGTAGGCTAAAAGAGTCCCTGTTATCAGTGGTGATGAACCTAAAACCCGTGGGGGATTTATTTGCCTTTTAAAACAATAAATGCTAACATATGAATTGTTTTTGTCTAAGCTAAAATCTCTTGGCATTCAGGTTTAATCGCAGTGTAGGCACTTTGCAATAAACAAGTGAGTTTTAGGGTGCAGTTCAGTCACCCATCACGAAAAAGTTCACCATCACTGCTCTAGATCTCTCCATAAGTGTGCTGCATACGAATTTTTTTTTAATATTTCTGATTTATTTTATTTTTTTTATTTTAAGGTTTTTTATTTTACTTTCATTTTATTGAAGTACAAATATCGATGAGACAGTTTTAAGATACCTTGACAAGAAGGATTTCATAAGTTAATACATTGCAAACTATTTTCATAATGTTTTGGTATCATAAAAGGTGTATACATGATATTATACTTACAGATATTATTATTCTGTATGTCTCTTATCAGTAAATTAAGAGACTGTAGCTGTTTGCATATCTTATTTTTTATACCTGAATTGCATCAAAGATTCAATAATTAATATTTTCTACCTTGTTATTTTCCTAGCGGTTGTCCATAGTACTAGAAGCCGACATAATATCCTGTCCAACTACCATTAGTGCAAATCTTGCCCCTCATAGAATTATGTAGAAGCACAGTGTTATCAATCCCAACTGTACTGTTCATACACACACCTCATGATTCTCCCATTCTATACCCCTTCCTTTGTCTACACCTATCAAAGATGGACACTCCTTTGTCATTCAACTAATTTAGGTACCTGAACTCAACGACACAATCCAACACAGTATTTCTATATAATGGAGTATTACTCAGCTGTTAGGAATGATAAGTTTGAAGCATTTATACTGATGTGGATGCCACTTGAACATATACTCATAAGTGAAATAAACCAGACACACATGTGTAAATATCGTATAGTCTCCCTAGTATAACAAGCAAAAAGCAGAAATACGAAAGGAAATGTACAACAACTAAAATCAATTGAGTCAGATAAGGCAAAGTGAATGGCATATGCTGCAGGATACTAATCAGCTTTTCTTCTGGATGGTTAACAACCTAAGTTCACAAGTCAGAGTTGGAGAAATAGAAGAGCCACAAGGCCAGCCAACATTTTGGCCCTAGCCTTTCAAGGTCAGTGAAGACCCAGGACATAGGAGAACCTGTACTGCAACATCATGAAACTCAGTTGAGCTCCAAATTTTCTGATCCAGGAGATTATGGAGCCACAGAGGAAAGAGATCAAAGTTCTATAGTGTGCCTGGGGAGAGTCACATGGAGAGAAAACTTTCTCTCAGGCTCTCACAGAGAGCAAACTGGTCAAGCATTGGCCGTGACTCATCCACATGGATGACACAGACAAAGAAGCTACAGAATAAGATACAGGACTATAAGAAAAACCCTGAGGGGCCTTCACTGACCTCATAAGAAATATAAAGTACATGTGTTGGTATATAAGTCTTGTATATCTAGGTCTTAACCATCCAGCAGAAAAGTATAAAAATGAAGCATATGAGTTTTTAAAGATCAAATTTCAAATAAATCCCCCACTGACACAATGGAAAAGAACCGCACCCATTCATATGAGTAAACACGTGCTGTTTTAAATGTTAATAAAGGCTTTGGAAATAATGAAATCTATTTTACATAACAAGCACCATCCCTGAGTGCTCCAAAGTGGGTGTCCTCATTTAATTGTCACCTTGGCCATATTAAGTACTTAGCATTGTTATGCCTAGATACACAGAGGTAGAAGAATTGTAACAGGGTCACAGAGTGCATGTTTATGGTCGCTAGAACTTCAGCCAGATTTGATGCTTATTAATTGCCTTGGGGTTTTCTCCTAGCCTTTCCCTCTGCAAACGCCACTGCATCAGCTTCAATGCCAATGTTTTGGGTCCAGTGGCATTACCGCTTTCCTATGTACACCTGCTATTTTATAGGCTAGTTCTCTTGAGTGACTGGTTAGGAGAACTTAGTGCAAGCGCTTCCGCTTGAAGTTTCTCAGATAGAATCAGCCTCTAACATGATATTGTCTGCATCCATTTCCTTTGTGTGAATTACTGGTTTGTAGTATCATGGAACAACTCTGCTTTGAGAATTTGCTCCACTTAAGAGTCTTCCAGTTTTGCTCCAGGCCATGAAGTAGAATGCTGGAATTCACTAACCATTTCTTTGCATTGTAGGAATTCAATACTATTTTTTTTAATCTTCATTTATTTGGTACAGGGTCTCAGACTGTTGTAATCCTCCTGTCTCAGCCACCCCAGTGCTGGGATTACAGGTGTGTACCACCATGCCTGGTTTCAATGGCTGGTTTAATATGGAGCTGGCATGGCATACAGTACTGGGGATTGAACATGGGTCCTTGTGCTTGCCAAGCAAGTGCTTAGACCACTGAGCTATCTCTCCAGCCCTCAGTGCTATTTTTTAGAACTTCCTCTTCTCTGAGCTTCAGCCAAGTTTCATGTACAAGTTGATCATCTATTAAACAGGTGTCCTGCGGAAGTTCTGTATTAGTACATTTCATGACTGTAACAAAATATCCAAGCTAGGCTACTTTATAAAGAAAAGAGGTTCATTTAGCTCACTATTCTGAGGTTTCAAGGGCATGGTACTGGCATGAGCTCAACTGTAATGAGGCCTTTCTACTGGATGACACTGCAATGGCAAGAGCACTTGTGAGAAGAACAAGGTGGGTCATCAGACAGAAATCCACACAGGCTGAGAAGTGACCAGATTTCTCCTTCAGAAGAATCCTCTTGTGGAAACAAATAGTTCCTCAGGGTCCTGTCCCCAGCGGCCCAGGACATCCCCTAAACCTCTCTTTTTAATATTGCCGTGCTGAGGACCAAGCTTCCAACATACGACTCCTTGTGGGACAAACTGCACCCAAACCATCTCACATTTCTTTTTTGAGATCTACCACCTATAGCGTCCATGCCTCTGTTTCTCACAGAATTAATAGCCTTGAGTGGCTGGGCCTGGGGACACACATTCTTAACTATCTGGGAGCCTGGATCAGGTTTAAAGTTTGAGCACAACCTAGGCAATAGAACAGCCTAAGACCTTGTCTCAAAGCAGGAAAGAACTAGAGATGTAAAATTAGTGTGAAAGCCCTAAATTCAGTCCCCTGAACAAGAAAGGGAGAATAGTAAATTAATGATTTTGAGCTTATACTTTGCACATCTTCTTCTCTATAAATGAAAATATTAATGGACATTGGCTATAGAATATAGAATCTACCTATGTGTCTAGAGGAAGATTTTTACCCTTGCATATTACCAAATAATGGGAAAAGGATTACTATGGTCATATTTCTGATTTATACTTCAGAAGTATGCCACTTTCACTTCACAGGGGCAGTCATGTAAAACACTATTACTGCCTTTTGATATGCTTCTAATAATAGTGACTTCATTAAACAAATTTATTGTATTGAGATTTTTCAGGGAAATTCTCCTGCTGTCTCTTCTAGGAATAGTGGGGTGCTGAGGCAATAGTTTGACTTTGTCACCTGAGCCCCACTGAGTCCTGAGTCCTGTACCTGGTTGTATTCACTCTTGCTCAGGCAACTAAGATGCTCAGAGAAAAGTCACAATCCAACTGCACCATTTATAGAGAAGCATATGAAACTGATTTTGAAAGTAAACAATAAGAGATTGTTTCTTCATTCTTTTCATTCTATTGTTTCTCTTGTTTATTTTTTATCTAATTAATAACAGTTCATAAGATAGTTTGCAACTTTCATACAGCAAGCCAGAGGGTTCTTTGTTTTTGCTTTTTGTTGTTGTTGTTGTTGTTTTGGCAGAACTAGGAATTGAAATCATGCTGTTGAGCCTGCCGAAGAAGTGCTTATTCTACTGAGCTATCTCCTCGGCCCAGAGTTCAGATTAGTAAATAAAATACAACTTGATATTAAAGGAAAGACCTTGGTCCTTTCATTGCAGCAATAAAAATAGCTTATTTCTCATCTTTGATTGCATTGAGAAATGCTTAGGAAAATCAAGGCGCACAGAGCATTTTATTGTGCTAATTTTATGTCTTGATTCATAGGAGTTTTTGTCAGAAAGTGAAAATGGGCAACATAAGCTCAACATGATGCTGTCAAAAGGAGAACTCCTGACTTCCCTGTTGACCACAGAGAAAGCAAAAACTATCCAGGCCAAAGTTGAAGCTGCAAAAGAAGACTGGAAAAATTTTCATTCAAATCTCCAACAGAAAGAATCTGCCCTGGAGGTAAGATGTCACCCCCTGCAGAGACCACAGTGCTCCGTGTCCATTGCTGCTGTCTCCCAACCCAGGGTTTCAAGCAGACAGGACCTTAACGGGACCTGTGTCCGTGGCTCCACTGACAGACAACTGGGTAACTCTTAAGATTTGAGGGCAAGAAGAGAGAGGCAAGAAGAGGTCCAAAAAGGATCAGGATGTATTGGGTCTGTGCCCTAGCTCCCCATGATGAATGTGACCATTATATCCCCCTGACATATACTAATGCAAATTTAAAATTTTTTTAAATGCCAGAAATGTGAGCCACCCCAAGAAATTCGATCCTGTCTTGTATGGCCAGGCTGTGATCACAACCTCCCTTCTGCCCTTTTTCAGCAGGAACAGGCAGCTTTACTTTCAAAAGTAGCACTTACTGCCTCATTTGAAGTGCCTTGGTTTTGGAAATTGGTCTAGGAGGATAAACCAGAATATTTCCACACAGCTTCCCAGTGCAACAGCTGATAGGGCGTATTATCCCTTGTGCAAGTGTCAGGTAGTAGGGTTTGGGAAGTAAAATGCACAAAGAGACAATTTTATTTTTTCTCAAGGTAATTTATTATAATTATGACATAATTATCATCACAACACATTTTTTTCTTCTAAAATCATTTATCTTGTATACCAGCTCTTCCTTTACAGGCAAATGTAATGTTTCTTTTCTTTTTCAAACAGTGCTTCCCAGAAAATATATCCTTAATTTGATTATGATCATAATTAATGTAGGATAGAAAAGATAATAATAGAGAACTACTATTCTGGAAGAGCAAATGTATTTTCTCAACTCTCCCCTAACTCAGGAAGTTGGTGGTGAGAGCTGGTTTTCATGGCAGGTGTCCTCTAGCAGACAGAGTGATAACCACTGTGCAGTGCCAGAGACTTCAGGGAGTTATCCAGAGCCTGAGCTCTGAAGCATCCACTGAATTACTATGCATTTCTTTTATTTGGCATTGATTGCAAGACTGTCTTGTTCCAGGGATACTCAAGTGTAGGAGAAGAGGTCAGGAATTGCCCGGGTCCTTCTGCTCTCTCCTCATAGGAGATATGCCTCTTTTATTTGTCCCAGTCCTTTCGTACTGGATAGATAGATTCATACTAGAACCTATAATGTACCCAGCACTGTGGCAGGAATACAGAAGGGTTAGCTTATTGTCTTTGCTCGGAGAGTTCTCTTTCAGGAAGGGAAACAGCCTCTAAATAAAGGATTATGACATAAAATAGGTGTGTTCCTAGATGGCAGTCACTGACTGTATTTGGGGAATTCAAGGAAGGTGTCCAGACAGTTGATGCCCAAACTCAATCTCAAAGGCCACAAACACTCTGAATTTGCCAAGACTGCTGTGTATTTCACATGCACAGAACTGTATACACAGCACCAGAGTCCTGTGTGACAACTGTGAACAGGGCATGTTGAGATGTTTGATACTGAAGCAAAGCTCAGCAAGAGTAACAGAGCTAGAACTGGGCATGAAGATTAGAGTCAGGTAGTGAAGCGTCTTGTGTACTGAGAAATTTGATTTTTACTCATAATCAAGTTGCCTTATCTGAACCCCAAGCAAAGTTTTGCCAAGGATGGAACTTAGTATGTGCTACTCTCTATATATATAGAAAGAAATTAACTCCTTGCATACTTTGGGAACTAAGACTTAATCTTTCTTGGAACTTGGTTGCAAAAGACTGAGGGAGGAATCTGTAGGGTCTTCAGCTGGAGATGAAAGTGAATTTTCTGACCACAATATGAACCAGAACAGGCTGGAGTGAGTAGATAGAAAACCAGAGGAAGTTTTTCAGGATGGCCTAGACGACAAAGAGGAGGGCTTGAATTAAGGAAGTGGTAATAGAATGGGAAGCCCAGGTCTATAGAGAAACACAAGAGGATTTTGGTTATTAATTAGATGATATACGTAAGGAAAAGCAGAAGTTAAGCTTGAGTCCTTAGTTTCTAGTCTGGAAGGTGGCACAGTTAATGACACCATTAACTGACACAGACATACAGCAGTAGCAGTATGTTGGAGGAGTAAAAATAATTCATTCAATTTAACACATGTTGAACTTGGAGTTCCTATGAGGCATCCAGTGGCTAATGACCATGGAAGTAGCATTTAGCATGATTGTAAAGCACAACACACAGGCTGCACAACGTCTTAGTAAATCCCTGTCAGTGCTGGGTGCTGTCGCAGCTATGCCAACAATGTAATCTTCAAAAGTGTCCTACAAGGCACAAGCTACTGTATTTCTGTTTTTTGGATGAATGAAACAAGGAATGAAGTGACTAAATAATTTACCAAAATCTCTATCTAGGAAGAGATAAAGATAAACTGAAACCCAGGCACTGCACCTCAGTGTGGTATGAATACTGTTTTATAAATATGGGACTTTGAGAGTTCCTGGATGTCACCAAGAACTGGAGCCCTGGAGAGATAACTGTGAAAAATATGCAGAAGGAACATTCCCTGGGATTCTTGGAGTCAGAAAGCAAAGAGGAAGCCTTAGGCTCTATTTCCACAGGCTCTATTTCCTCATACTTAGGTGTCTCGGTTAACCTTTGTGGATGTGATCTTTGATAAAACTGCTACCTATGGTGCTGATGGGTGGGACAGCCTTCAGTTGGATCCTAATTTAACATAAATAACAAATTCCAGTCCACAACAACCTAGCATTTATAGGTCATAGACAGTGATTGAAGACACCTGGACTAAAGTGAAATGGCACCATATTACACACGCTATACACTTTCGGACTGCTTATCTGTACAAAGTACTTATGAAAGTATTTATGATATTCTCATATAAAAACATATGCCACTATTTGATATTTAAACATACTGAAACATATATATACATAATAAACACATATAATACACATATAACATACATATATAATATATACACATGTGTATATATGTTACTTCTTGCTCCATTGTAAAGCAAGATCAATAGAATATTTACCAATACTGATTTATCTTCCTACGAGGCACTGTGGTGAGTCCCAGGAAGTGCGAGGCACAGGCTCATCCCTTTTGGGGTTTGCAGTCCCAACTAGCAGACACCAACTTGGCCTGCCTCGGGTAGAAATGCTTAGTCCAGCCCAGTCTATGATAAAGTCTGGATAGAAACAGAAAAAGTTCAGAAACAGAAAAATGAGAGGATCTCTTGCGTGGGCTGGAGAGTAAGGGACAAAGTTAACTATTCTTAAAGGGTGTTCAAAAGTATAGAGTGTCTAGGTGCAGGGTGGAATGTTCCAGACATTGGGAAAAGGAGGACAGGGACAGCGTGGGAGTGGGCCCAGACTGAAGCAGCATTGAGTGCCAAGTAAAAGTTTTTGGACCTGGCTCCTGTTCTTTTGTTTCTTTTCTTTTCTTTTCTTTTTTTGACTGCACTCAAATATATTTTTGACCAAACTGAATTATAGTAATTTTTAGTATAATTTTTACAAATTTATCTGTTCTTTTGTTTCTGATGTCACCTAAAACCTCACAGAATCTGAAGATCCAGATGAAAGACTTCGAAGTAAGTGCTGAGCCTGTGCAGAGCTGGCTGAGCAAAACCGAGAAGCTAGTCCATGAGAGCAGCCACCGCCTCTATGATCTGCCAGCAAAGCGGAGGGAGCAGCAGAAGCTGCAGGTGAGGGTGCATAGCTGTCCCTGCACCCCTCTCTGCTCCTCTGTGCACTGGACCTGCGTTAGGATGCATGCTAGCACCCTGCAGTCAGATCATGCTGCCTGGAGATGCAGTGTCTCCTTTTTCTCTTTCTGACGGATTTTATGTTTTCTGACTTCCCTGGAGCGTGACTTGTTTCCTTACTGTGGCGTGCTGATGTGTGTAGCTCTGATGTAACGATGCCTTCAGGGGACATGGATGGCTTGCCAATGTTTATTTCCATGTTCGTTGGGCTGGAGCCCCGCCTGCCATGTGCTTTCTCCTGTCTCTCAATGGTAACTTGCTTGTGCTTTTCAGTCTGTCCTTGAGGAAATTCACTGCTACGAGCATCAGCTCAACAGGCTGAAAGAGAAAGCTCAGCAGCTGAGGGAAGCACAAGCTGCCGGCAAGAGCTTTCTGCACAGAGTGTCCCAGCTGTCCGCTCAGTACCTAGCGCTAAGCAATCTAACCAAGGTAACACGTGGCGTGGCTTGTGCTGTGTGTGGGTGTGATACTGATCGCGCCAGCCTGGACTTGCGGGAGGTGGCACCGGGCATCTGTCCCAGTGCACCCATGGAGAGGCACCCTAGCTCGGCAACGAAGTCCACAACGTCAGCTCCCCAGCCTTGAAATTCAGGGCTGTCATTATGTTGTAGCTTTTAGTACAGAACTTCCAAAGCTAGCAGAAGTTCCAACAATTAAAGAAACTTCTGACCTGCTATTGCCCCAGTATTCCTTGTAATACAGAAATGAGGTGCTCCCTGGGCTCTGATATTAAAGACTCAAAGCGTCAACATAAGCAAAATTCAGACTTTTTATTATGACGACCTCAGATTAAGTTATGTTAGGAAAACATGAGGTCAAATAGTTTAAATTTTATTGCGCTCAGATGAATTTGGATTGATTTTTTAAAAATTTCTCTACATTCCATATCTCTATTGTATGGTATTCTGAATTGAGAATCTCAGTTCTAAAATAGAACTCAGAATCAGCACTGATGCATATAGCCAATTAAATCTCTTGAAATATCTTAGATAAAGCAATCAGGACTCACTATACCCTTAGTGAATACATTCAGCTGAGTGGTGCAGACCTGTTTCGAGCTCATAAGGCTTACAAGACTCATTTCTTACATGTTCAGAGGTTAGCACCTAGGAAATGTATCATAGTTTAGTCATCTCTTTAATTTGTCCTCACCTGTACTGTGAACTCACTTCTGCCCTCCAATTTGGGTCTTTAACCCAACATCATTGAGATACTCACACCAGTCCAGATCTTTGCACAACAAGTTCTTGTTCGTACCCATGTTTATTTGATAAAGAAGTTACTTAGAGACTCTGGCTCTGGCTGGGCATGGCAGTAAGGCCTCCAGGCCCAGATCTAGGACGCTAAGGCTAGAGGGTCCTCATGCCTGAGATCACCTAGGAGCTGCCAGGCTCTGCCTCAGAATTATAAAGAATGAACGAAGAATGACTTTCTGTTCATCTATGTATACTTAAATATGAAAAGGAACATATATTTGAATGCTTTAAGAAGCATGGACTTTTCTTATAAAATCTTCACCACATTGGCTGTGCCTTGTAATTAATCAGTAAAACCACATGCTTGGGCTCAAGTTTTAAAATTGAAAAATATTCTTTACACCTTGTATACATGTGCAGAAATACCACACTTGCCCTATAAATACATAAAACTGTTGTGCCAATTAAATACATAATTTTATTGTGTATACTTTATATGTAATTTAAGGATAAAATGAAATATCAGGTAATCAATTTTTTAGAACTGAGTGGAGTATATGTCAATGTGTGAAGGCATCCAAGGTGAGGCTGAGATGTGGGAGCTAAAACTGTTGTGATGAGTCCAGACGAAGCATTAGGGAGAAGTTTTACTGATTTGGAAAAGATGGTCAGATGGTCATAGAGAAGCTAGGGAGCAGCAATTTGGAACTTTTGCTTTTTGATCCCGTGATTCCAGTATTTTTCCTACTTAGAGAATCTCTGTAGATGAATCCATCTGCATCTTATTGGCATAGCTTATGAAAGTATGACTTCCTGGAATTTGAAACCAGTTATGAACTTTATAACTTGAATAGCCAGAGGCTGGGGTGGGGCTGGGGAGATAGCTAAGCAGCATAAGCACCTGCCTGGCAAAGGCAGGTTCCTGAGTTTGATCCCCAGTACATAAATCAATCCATCAATCCCTACCTCGTATGGAGGCTGGGGAGTCTCTGAAGTGGACAGCTAGAAACTGCTTTCTGTCATTTCCAGGAGAAAGTGTCCAGACTGGATAGAATTGTTGCAGAGCATAATCAGTTCTCCCTCGGGATTAAAGAATTACAGGACTGGATGACAGATGCAGTTCACACACTGGATTCTTACTGCCACCCAACATCAGACAAAAGTGTGCTAGACAGCAGGATGCTCAAGCTGGAGGTGAGTGCTTGTTAGGCATCTTTAGTTTACAGAATTTGTTTCCATCATGTCCACCCAATGTGAATGTATTGCAGTCTTTCTACTAGAAATCCCAGGATGCTCTGGGATTGGGGTTCCGGTTGCATAGTGTGGATGCACCTAAGCATTCCTGCCTTACTTGACCCCGGAGATGCTCCTCCACAAATGCTTTCCAAAAGTTACTGTAAGACCTAGCTGTGGTTACTTGCTTGAAAGTTGGTAGAGAGACTAGTTTTAAATTATATCACAGACATACTGATACAAGGTTTACAAGGCAAAACACTGCCCACCTACGCACCTTATCAACTCACTTACCTGCTGATAAAGTTTACTCAGTCCTTCTCTCACCCCAGCATGTCAGCTCTGTTCTGCATTTGCAATGAAAATAATTAATTGATTTGCATTCATTGCTTTTCCCTCATGACCTAGGTACCTTCCAGGAAAGTAGCATTCTGTCTCACCAGCAAAGGAATCAAAGGGGAATAAGAGGTGGCTTCTGTCCTCAGGAATTTCATTTACTGAGACTCACTGTGAAATGTGAGGGACAGTGGTGACAAATGAGAACACACAAACAGGTGGCATAAAAACACAGGAGGGGAACTGCAGAATGGCTGTGGTTTTGTAAGAAGTCTGACGCCTAGCGATGGTGGAGAGAGCTGGTTGGGCAAAGACAACTGGGTGCAGATTTAAGGGAAAGGAAAAGCATAGGAAACAGGAGCAGCACTGTAGGCAATAAATGCATCACCTTTCCTCCTCACAGCCGTGAGGCCACAAAGGGACAGAACTGAGGATGGAGACTGTGATGAGGTCCAAGATCCAATTAGGAAGAGAGCTAGCACTTCATGTTTTAAGGGACATTCACAGAGGAGAACTTCCAGAACTCAATCAAGAGAGGCAAGAATAACAGGGAGTATTGTGAGGGGTATTAATGGCAATGTGTCTTTTAAATTTTTAAATTTAAGCCATGGTATTTTAATCATAGCTCATATAATCTGTTTCCATAGATTTGTTGCACTAGATACCTTAACATTTAGAAGCTCTTCACCCTATGATCTTTGAGACTTAAAAGAATTCCATACTATGTTCTTCCCTTGCTAAAACTAATAAAATCAAACAACCATGGAAGGACAGGATTACTCAGAGATGACTCAAAATCTGTGACATGAAATTCATGTAGAAATCAGCAGGGTCTTGGGGACTGACACAATCAGCAAAAGACTTCCCAAGGGAGCTCCACAGCGCATATGCATAGCATTCCATAACAAGAGCCTCTGTGCTTGCTTCTTTAGACTCTGCTATCAGTGAAACAGGAAAAAGAGATTCAGATGAAAATGATAGTGTCCAGGGAGGAGTACATCCTGCAGAACACCTCTTCAGAAGGCATCCCTGCAATTCAGCAGCAGTTGCAGGGTGTGAAGGACATGTGGACGTCCCTCCTGTCTGCAGCCATTCGTTGTAAAAGGCAAGTGGAGCTCCACCTGAGGGCAGCTGGGCCATCACTAGATTAGCACAAGTCCAAGTTACAGACTATTCTCTCTCTCTCTCTCTCTCTCTCTCTCTCTCTCTCTCTCTCTCTCTCCTTCTCTCTCTCTCTCTCTCTGTCTCTCAGTAGAACAAATGAAACAGGCAGGTATCACCTTGCCTGAAGGCTGACTTGCAATACTTTGCCTATGTTTTAATATAAGTGCTAAAAATAAATGTATTTTTGTTATCTTTGTTCACTGCTTTAAAATCAAAAGACATACAAATGTTGTATAATGAAATGATATTTTGATTAAAAACAAGTAGCAGGACAGGGTGGGGCAGAGATAAGGAACAGAAGCATCCAGTAAGTGTCCCCAGGTCAGGTCCAAATAGGCCCCCACAGAGCAGCGGGGACAGCCCTGGCTGGGGTGACGGGGACCTGCTGCACAGCATGTGCCTCAGAGTTCAGAGTTAATTGTAAACAAGCTTCTAGAACTTAGGAGGCTGGTTGTAGGTTTCCTCTAACAGAGTGACAGTTCCCTGGCCCTCCTTGACAAGCTGGGAGTGCCTTGGGGAGGAGAGTGTCCTCAAATAGAAAGGCCTAGGGCCCCAGTGACATTTTACTGCCATGGTCAGTTTTTGGGTACACAGTGACCTGTGTGCTACAGAAGAGTCCAGCTCCTCATATCAAAATAGGACACAAGTGATTAATGGAATTAAATACCTAAGGTGTACATTGAGCCATGGAAGTATTTGTCTATACATGGTATTTAGACCAATCTGGGAAATATGACTATTTTTCCATTGTAGTTTTCAGTTCATTAAATCTTATGCAAAATGCTTACCGTGCTTAATATCCTTCCTTCTGTTAGTAATCCCTTTCTTTCTATGCTTCTCTGAATGCTATGTTGAACTTGAGAAAATACTGGCTGTTTCCATGCCCAGAGATTTGGCTCCGGAAAAGAGCAGCTCTGGGTTCACCTTTGGGCCTCTCCCAGTGCCTGGTCTCTCTTCCCCATTGCCTCTTTGGTTTGTGTCCTGTTTCACCCTCCCTCTCAGCCCGGATTTCCCAATCCCATGCTTCTGGAGGCTATTTTCCTCAGAAATCCACGTTCAGTTT